>NHTK01005878.1:0-23431 GCA_002938355.1 Panaeolus cyanescens | reverse complement strand
TGGTATTGACAGACAAGGATCACATCGAAGGCTTCATAGAGCATATGTTGTCCAACGTTCTATTAGCGCTGACATAAAAAAGTGAGATGCACGGAAGATAATCGGGGCGGTGCTGCCGAATGACCGACGATGAGCAGTGGAAATAAAAAATACAATATTAGTTAGCGCTGCAGGGTGGATGAAATGTGGATGGAAGCCTAATTGAGAGATTCGATGATCAAACGCCACATCGTCCCCTTTTTTAAAAAATAAAAATACAAAATATAAAAAGAGAGGGGTTGATAGAAATGTTGTTGTTCGGTTGAAGCGGGATGGCCTTCAACGCGACTTTCTTGCTGCCACATCCATCCCTCCACCACTGTCACTCCCCCCGTTCACAACGTCCCCTCAACAATCTCAGAAGGAAATTATCAAAGCTGGCGTCGAATTCTTCAAAGAAGCACCATGTTATCGAGAACCCGCCAAGTCTCGAACCGCTACAGTTCCCGAATGAGCCCATAATTGACCTGACGACCTGCTTTGATCATTGGGCAAAAACGGAAAACTCCACCGCCAATGACGCTCATAATGACGACGACGACATACAACTTTCTAAAAACATTCAATCTTCATTGTCGCCTTCAGACACTCATACCGTGTCAATATCATACCAGAATCCTCACTGGAAAGCCCAAAGTGACTGCGGTCACCATCAAAAATCTCAAAAAAAGTCGGCTCTTCTCAGAGGTTTCAGTCTAAAATCCCGTTCCCGTAACGATATGGCCTCTTACTATACCCTTTCTGCCGAAAGTTCGCCTTCTCGTTCTACTGCGTATCCCATTTCAACCTCTCGCTCCCACCTTTCTCCTTCTCCTGCACCGCCAAGTAGCTGGTCAAGAATGGGCAGTGCTGTGTCACTGAACCCTCCGTCTTCGCAAGAGCCAAGTCCAGCTCCAAGTAGAAACACCAGTTCCTCAAGTTTATCGCGGTGGATGTTTTGGAGGGGAAACACCAGCTCATGGAAGGGAAAGGGAAGAGAGTCGGACGAAGAAGAAGACCCTACAATATGGCAATCTCATTCTCCTGTACGAGCAAACAACCTTTCAGAGGTGTCGGAAGCACAACAGGCAAGTTATTGCTACCTTTTTACTCTTTTTTTCCGAGTCGCGACGCTCGCTTCAGCCACCTTCTCTTATCATATCTTCATCTTCGATTTCTGGGGAGAATCAGTCTGGGGTTCTGACAGTCCTCATGTTTGTCGACCCTTGATTTTTTTTTGAATGCCAGCATTCAACGCACGTTGTCTACAACCGTCATTGGAAACCTTTGACATCTCCAATTTTGTTCTGTGATGGGTTACTCATACAATTCCTCAATCTAGGTTGAACCGCATCCAATCCGTCTCTCAAAACAGTGTCCGTCATCTGGCGGACAAACTAGTTGTACAAATTATGATAAAGCTCAAGGTATGCCAGTTTTTAGTTCTCAAACAATCAATTATTTATCTGCTACCCATAACAGTTCCGCCCCTAATATCTCAACAAGCGTCAACCTCCAAGCTACCCCTTGAAATAAACCTAACCAATGAAACGCAGCATCTGACGACACGTCCGCGCTCAACTCACGATTCAAAAGCTCCAAAAACACACTCCAAGCATCACCGGGTGGATGGGAGCATATCCAGCGTGCATACCCTCGCACGTGCATTAGGACATAACCGCAACGCGTCTTGGGGCGACGCAGCAGCCGTTCTGCTGTTTGGAACTGCCGCAGAGGCTATCGCTGACCGAGAACGCGAAAGGGCTAATTTATTTGTCATGCTGGATGAGCAGGTCTTTGGTGGATCTGCCGAGGGAATGGAGACCCGGGAGGAGGATGGCGTCGAGAAGATGTCGCTCAAAAGCACCCCTTCGCAGAGGCGGAGAGCAAAGTTTGTGTTGGGTGGTGGCGAAAGTGATCTAGACCTTTCAGAGGCGCCTCAGAGGAATGCAAAGACGGAAAAGCCGGTTATTCCGAGGCCGAGGCTGGCGAGGCGGGATGCATTCGCGGATGTGGAGTCTGAAGCAGAGGACATTGTCACTCCATCCGCGGTTGCAGAGAAAGGGAGCATAGTGCACCGGTACAGGAGTGTTGCTGAAGCTATTGTGGACGAGAGTCTGATGGATGAAGAGTTGATGCGCGTGGTCGAAAGGCTGCGGAAGGAGAGACTGGCACGTTCTGGGCCATCCGCGAGGTCGCGGTCGCCGCCTGCTGCATCCGCCCTTGGCTCTCAGTCAACTACCCCTGTGTCTTCAGGCGCTTCATCCCCTGAAGAGGAATGGGAGGCGATTGATGACCTCCGTAGGGAGATTTGGGAAGGCGTACCTATCGTTGGAAGTCATGATATCGACGATACCCTGGATGTGCCTTCAAGATGGGGATTTGCTCCGTTGCAGGATAGTCCACGGGAGCAAGATTTCGCCAATGAGGTCGATACAGCGTTCAATTTCACCAAGGATAGCAATGCCCAATCAAAATCTTCGCAACCTGCATCCATTTCGAGAGCCCCCTCGTCTGCTTCCCATTCGTCCTCGACGAGCTCACCTAACCCGAGTCCGACATATCAAACTGCCCTCCGAGCTTTACTTATTACACGCGAAATCCTGCTCACCGAAACCAACTATCTGACTTCGCTCACGCAATTGTTGACTTCGAAAACGCGCACACCGCCACCTGCGCTGATGCTCCATTACGCTTCAGACCTTTTGCAAGTTTCGAAAAAGCTGGCGGAAGAGATGCGGGGTGATGTTAGTGTTAAAGGTATTGCTAGGGCCTTTTTGAAGTGCGAGGTCGAGGTGGAGAGAGCGTTTCGGAGGTGGTGTGGTGTGGTTGGAGGGTGGTTTGTGGAAGGGAGGGAATTTGAAGAGTCTTCTTCTATTGCAGAGGAGGTGAGCGTGGGTCATTCGATGCGAGCAAGGAGGAGTGGAAGGAGGATGTCGATGAAGCAGGCTAGTTTGGTGGAGGGTGAGGTTTTGGAGAGTGCGAACACTGTGGAAGATGTTGCCGAGGATGGGGTCATTGGTGCTCCCAATGTTAGCCCTTTGAAGAGAAATGTCAGTACGTGGCGCAGGAGTCTGCCAAGTATGGTTGGTCTTGGACATGAAAGCAGCCATGGGATTTACAGTGCTGCGTGGCGAAAACATGAGCGAGAAAGGTCGGATGCAGAGGAGAAGGAGGTCAGAGAGAGGGAAAAGGAGAGGAAAAAACGACCTGCTGTTCGAGATTTGGCCATTTTGCCGACGCAGCGAGTGATGCGCTACGTTCTGCTTTATAGAGGTAATTTGTTTTTATTCGGCTTTTTTAGAGATTTTTGCTGATGACGCTTTTATAGATCTTTTGAACTGCACTCCGAGAAACTCTTCGTCGAGAATCTACGTGGAGCGTGCTCTTGAAGCTGCATGCAGAATTGCTGAGCGCTGTGATAGGGCTCAAGGCAATGCTGCCTTTGTTTCTTCCTCCTCTTCTTCCTCGTCAGCGAGCACCAGTAGGAGTAACTCCAACGGCAGTTCTTCTAGTGCAATCAGCAGCTCGGTTACCAGCATTAGTACTCGGTCGACAACCTCGCCTTCATCCGCTCGAGCAAAGATGGGACGCTTTGGCTCTAAGAGAGCTTCGCTGATGATCTCTCCCATTTCTGCTTCCCCGTCTTCGTCGTCATTTTCGTCTACTCGTTCTGCTTCCAGTACTTTGTTGGACAAGAAGAACAGGGCATCACATCCTCCTTTCTCTCATGTCTCTGATGCGAAACATGGAACTCATTCCCGTCTTCCTGGCGTGATGCCGTTTACCCCTCTACCTCCTGTGCGATCTGGCCCAGGTTCTGTTATAACCAAAACAATGTCAACCTCTGCATCGAACTCATAATCAGTCCACCCCACATCTCCTGATTTCTCTTTTGCATTCCCCTTCACACTATAGACTTGCATTGCATCGCATTTACTTTCGACTTTACCCAAGATATCCGCATTTTCATCACATCGCTCCTTTAATCATTTTGCATCACTAATTCTCAATCCCCCCTCTTTCTATCTTTTTTTGTTCGTTAAGCCATTTGCATCTGTTTCTCATTAGCCTTCAACGACCCACCCATTCGTGTTCATACCTATTGCTTCTCATGATTTGTCTTTTTTTCTTTTTCCTTTTCGCCCAGGCAATTTACTTGTAAACATCCCACCATTCGACCTCATTGCATATTCCGCTTTACCGTTCATGATTTTCACGCTTCACATGCCTTGACAAGTTGTTTTCATTTCCTTTCATTCACTTCTGATGCCTATCCAGCACACGCCGCATACACACTCAACACATCTCAGCTGTATTCCCAATTCAACACACCACGCCATTAAGTTACGTTTTTATGCCATATTCTATTTCATCCATCGACCCACCATCACATTGCGTTTTCATGTTCTCATTTTACATCTAAATCCACACCCTCGACAACATTTTGCACTTGTTCCCTTCCGACACGTAATTTTATCGCCTTTCTCGTTCCTCATTTGCTTTAACCACATCGGATAACCATTCATGATTCATTGCCATTCCCCTCCTTTCATCTTCATTCACGACTCATCTTTTTTATTTCCTGACCCCTCATTCATTCGGTTACCCATTTCCGTAGCACGCTTTTTTTCTTGTTTGTCATACTCTGAATACAAAAATCGAATACCCCTCGAAGACAAAGCTTCTTTGTTTTCACTCATTATACATTTTGAGCTCGATGTCCTCTTTTGTGAGCCATGGTATGAAATGCGTATATGGCGAATAAATAAACCACATGGGCACAAAAAGAGGTCATTTTAATTTATGACGCACGTTGGACGCAGGGTGAGAATTTTCCCTGCACTGAGAACCTCACAGTCGTCGATCTTTGACCACAATCATTACTAGACGCCAACTCTTGCTTTGTCCTAACTGCTACATAGAACCCTTCCAGTACGCTGGTTTTTAATGATCTTCAAGCTCTCGGCTACTCTGCTTGCGATATCTGTTCTCGCTTTTTTTGTTAATCATGGCAGCAAACTCCAACCTGATACAACGTTTGTGATTCTGAACTGGTCTCGGTTCTCAAATGTCAATAAAATTGTTTCTTCGGTTTGCGATGATCTAATGGAGGATGTCATCTCCGCGGTTGTGGTGTGGAATAACAATCCACGAGCCTTGCGTTTTGAAGTACTTCCATCGCTAGGCTGCTTGCTACTAGTGTGTGTGCTGAACTGCGACACGTTGTGGGTTAACAGGATTTTGTTGGGACGTCGTGTCCTGAAGATAAACTTCGGATTGTTAATTCAAAAGAGAATATTTACTTTCAAGCTCGATATATTGCCTGTGCGCAATCCGATACCAAGTTTTGTTTCATTCAGGTGTGCAATGTTCTTGCCTTTCATATACTCACAAGTTAACGCTATACGCCGATCTTTCGATTTATAGGATGACGACTATCTTGTAAGACCAGAAATAATAAGGGCGCTCCACTATCATATCAAAGAACGAAACCTCCCAGGGATACACTTACAACCCCCATTCGAGATGCTCTCGAGTGAATTAAAAACTATTCTGGTCGAAGATAAAATCCACACCACCTTTGCATGGCTCGGATATGGGACGATGATTCAAAGGACCGAAGCTGTCGATTTTATTTCGCTTATGGATGAGCTCCAGTTCTCCGACGACGAGAGAAAAATGGCAGATAATTATTTCACTATTTTGAGCAACAGGATTCCAGAGCGGTGGGTTGATGAAGGCATCGAGTTGGGAGGAGGACAGGCGTTTACTGTAGGAACTGAGGGACAAGAAAGGAACGACAAACATATTGTACGTGGTTTCATTAACGGTGCCAGCGGAAACCCACATTGACATATCTTTTTGGTTTTGTTTTTCTCATCCACGTCACGGGCACTCGAACGATATCTGTGGTTTCGTAGCTTCGAGCGGCGGAGATACTGGACGAGATTTTAACAACTGCAAAGGGGAAACAAGGTTCAGTCTTACCTTATGTGACATCTACTAGATCCAATGGACATCGTTATGCGCCGCCTGGATTGTCAATTCATCGAGCTCCATGTCACAACAGAAGCTGCGTTCTCCAAACGTCTATCGGGTTGTTATCCGAAGACCTTGATATCTCGACTTCGTCAACCAAAGATATGCTGGATATAGAGAGGCGGCGTTTACACAGCATGGGAGAGGATGCTCGATATCACTATCTGCAATTCCCACCTTGTAATGCCGTTGATAACGATACTAAAACTGCGTTCCTCAGTCCTAAAAGTAAGTTTTCTTCGGCAGCATGTTGGTGTTTATATTTTATGACGTGTTGTAGATGCAATGAGAGGAGATTGGATATGGCTAGACAACCTAGAAATTCGTGACAGGAAGGGGATCAGCCTCCAAATTGGCCGAACATCACTGCCAATACTAGAGTCGTCGATTTTTGAGTCGTCGAGCGATGGAAAGCTTTGGGTGAGTACAGGCTCAGATGCGTTGTTAGTTTGATAACGCTGACACCACGTTGCCGTCTAGGATGTGTGGCAAAAGGAAGTCCATTGCGAAGGATCGACTGATAAACTTGACTGCGTGGTTCGTGGGCATGTCAGTGACTCGAAACGAACAACAAGTTGGAGGCATTTCCGCCTCAGGTTGGAAGAAAATATTAATAACACCTGGATGATATACGACATAAGAACGTTATGAACAGAGTCTTGAAATATTTCGAATGATAATTAGGGGTTTTCTTGAATTTCTTGTGCGGATACAATGCAGAGTGCGTAATTGCGTGAGCCAAGGCCGCAACAGCGCGGCTTATGTCATACCAAATTGGGGTACTAGCCCCGTGTGCGTGCGGAGAAGAGCACTTACGCCGCTCCTCTTGTCATTGTCGTTTACCATCGTTCATTCATCTCTTGATACCCTACTTTCATGTTCACCTCAGTAGCTCGTCGTACCGTCTCTTCTGCGGTGCTTTCAAGCTCCACTAAACGCGGAATTTCAGTTCAGGTTTGTCAATGTTTTCTCTCAACAACCAGCACCAGGGGCTTATGTTTGAGACTTTCTGTAGTCTTTGTTGCATGGCTCTCCTGAAGCCAAGAAGGCGGGAGACATCGACGTCCAGCAACACTCCCGACTCGTTGGAAGAGGAAAATATATTCATGATTTCGAAAGTACGTGGCCTCCATTTTACACAGCGCCTGGTGTTTCCCAGCCAACATGCACCCACAGCACACCGAGTAAAACCAGACAAGTTGGACGAATACAAACAGGCAGCGTGAGTAGATATTTTCTTTATTTTGCGAAACATGGGTATGGGTTAACCTCTTTGAGCAGAGAGAAGTTCTACAAGGGGATTCAGGAAGATTCGAGACTGTGTGTGAAGCTTTCAGGAAACTGGGAAACGCTAGTTGGGGAGCAAGATGTCTTCATCCATATTTTAGAATATGAGAATTACGGAGGATATGACAAGACTACTCAACTGATCAGAACATCAGAGGTATGTCATCTCCTCTGCTTCGTCATTGATTGACCCATCAGTTTCTCCTAAACAGCATTTGAACAATTATCGAGCCATGCTTCCTTTCTTGAACTCGAGAGCAAACCAGTTGAACCAAGAGTTTGCATTCCTGCCTACTGCGCCACCCCATGCTGAAGGTGGTGTCTTTGAATTGAGGTCTTACCAGCTTAAACCCGGAACTCTCCTGGAGTGGGAAAACGCATGGTCAGTACCTTCATCATATCTGCCATACACATATTAACATAGGTTATTTATAAGGCGTCGAGGCATCGAAGCGCGTCGGAAATCTATTGCTCCTGTAGGTGCTTGGTTCTCTCAAGTTGGCCGTTTGCATCAAGTGCATCACATGTGGCAGTATCCGTAAGTTCAAATCTATTTATTGTTTTCATTTATCCGCTGCGGCGGCTGATCTAGTCTGCAGAAATATGCAGACACGGAGGGACATGCGCGAGAAGGCTTGGCAGAACGATGGATGGGCAGAAACAGTTTCAAAGGTGAGCAGTTGCTGTTTATGATGTCAAGTCTGTTCGGGTATCTGATGCAGGTCATTTATAGACTTCTCAATTGGCGTGGTCAATGGATTCGCATATACTTATCCCATTACCATTCAGTCCTCTTAAGTGAGAAGATTTATACATGCTGTATCTATTCCTTCTCCAAATGGCAAAGTTGTCAAATGTTCCTAGACAATGGTGGTCACTCGAGGTACTTGTGACCTCCAGACCCTGCTCAATGGTTCAACAGAAGGTCAAGCGATGTGAATTTCAATCTCAAGAGAGATCGAGACATGGGAGCCTCTAAGTGTTGCTCTTGGCCGTCTGGTCAAAGGCGATGCGTTTCGATTGGAAAACGCATCCGCTCATTTTTAATCTTGTTAGGTTTCATTGCCTGGGATTAGCTAAACACCCAAGATTTTCTTCGTTTCGACAGAGACTCTCCAAGTAAACGCAAGTGGTCTTTTCATGTTCATTCGACTATCCTCGATCATCTATTATTTTAACCGAACACTCATGCTCACGACATATGTTCGTGTTTGGAACTCTTGCCCAAAGCGACAAAAAAGTGTCAACTCCCTTCATTTCCGTCTGATGTTGACATGATAGTTGGTTCCTTCTGGGGTTGTGGGGAGTGGTCCGCCGAGGCACGTAGCCGAAATTTCTTGGAAAATCAGAGAAAAGAAGATTGTTTCTGAGGGTACATCATTCTGTGTAAAGCCGAAAGCAAGATTCGTTTGCCAGAATGTAATTGGATAGGCACAGTGACTCGGTTGGAGATCGTCAATGTCATATAATTCCTTTGGCGCTCACGTGCCTCAGTATCGCGTCTCAGCTCAATATCTGCTTGTCAGTCTTAACACACATCTTGTTTCCACACTTTCACCATAAAATCTATTCCATCTTTTTTCCTCCTAAGTCTATCATGGAGTGGAGAGATTCTGATCCTTCGGACGAAGAGCACGTTCAGCAAGACGACTCACATACAACTTCAAGAAAACGAAGTAGTCGAGGTATACAAATTCTTACCAATACACGACGTCTATTTTATTGACTGTTGCAAACAGCTTGCGATCAATGTAGGAAAACAAAAAGCAAGTGCGAAAGAGGTCCAAGTGACTCAAAGAAGTGCAAAAGCTGCGCTTTATCTGGCAGTCGTGAGTTAAACTTCGTCCCTCATAATTTCTGCATGTCTCATGTATCGGCTTTAACGCAGAATGTACATACCTTGGTTGGTAACAATCCACAGCCCTCATATTCCAATACTTAAGGTAATACCGGCATATTCAGGTCCTAGTTACAAACGAGGTCCACCAAAGGGTTATATTCATGCTATTGAGCAAAGATGGCACCAAGTCGAAGCCCTGCTCGGCTCGATCCTTCAATGTCCAGATCCCAGAGTTCAGGCTATTGTTTCGGACTTGCGTCAAGACGATCTTGCAAGAGAGATCCTAGGGAGGGTTGACTCTGGACCATACGTGAGTCGCAAGAGTTTGTACCGTTCGTATGGATGCCTAATGAGTGAACGCTATAGGGTCCTTCTGGACGGAGATCGCAGCCTGCAGATGCAACAAAAGAGGACTTCTTTGCCTCTATCATGAAAAGCAATGAATCAAGCCATGTAGACTCTTCTCGTTCTCGACGACAATCCCGAGTATCAAGAGAGATAGTGTCTTCCAATCAAGGTCAGGGTCAAAATGGTATATTCTCTCTCACATCAGGATGTTCTCACCCCGTTCTTAGATCACGGACTTGCGGTGGTACCGACGAAGGAGTGGCAAGATAATCTTTCTAAACGGCTCGCATTTGGTGCAACATCGCCCTCTACCCATTTAGCAGAAACTACTCCTGGTCATGTTACGCAGCGAAGACGTTTGGTTGGCCCCGAAAGCCCAGCCACTCCAGAGGAATGGAACGCTCTTTATACAATTGATTCAAATAATGGTCAGTTATCATTTTGCATCCAGACGTTGTTTGCTTAATGTCCTATCAGAGGTGGACGAGTTCAAAAATACCACAGACTCTATGGGGCAATTGTCCTTGGATGAACACCAAGAAGTGAATATTCCGCTCTTTTCAACTGCTGACCATACGCTGAAACGATACTAGGTTCGATTCCATGGCCATGCTAGTGGGTTGCATCTACTAGGACGGAGTGAAAGGACAGACGACCGGATAGAGGGTGGAATATGGTTCGTTGGTTACTGGAGTGTTTGAGATAGTCCGAAGGTACTTACCGCCGTCAATAGGCGATTACCTATGGCGAGGGTGTGGCCACCCTCGAAATTCGGTATTACAACTTACCCTCACGGCCCGGTAGATACCGAATTACCGCCCCAACATATCCAAGATGAGCTACTTGATGTCTACTTCACTAACATCCACCCCGTTTTTCCCGTCATCCATAAAACCCGTTTCCTATCTGAATATCAAAACAGGTGAGTTTCTGTTTTGCGCCTCGTTATTGCAGGGAAGTGCTGACTTGAATATGTTTTGAAAACAGAAAACAGAAGTGAGATAGTAATTTGATCGTACAATCATTCTTATGCTGACATTCCAAAGCAACGGTTGCACTTTCAGCTCCCCTGCACTCAGTACAAGTTCAACATATTCATCCCCCAGGCCAGAACCTACTCAGGAAGTTACCCCCCTTCTGTTGTTCTCCATTTTCGCCATTGCAGCGCGCTTTCTAAATGAGGACCCTCCTAAGTCTCCTGACAACAAAATGTGGGATGCAGGATGCGAATACCTTGATAATGCGAGGACTATTTTAAGTTGGTGTCATTTTTTTATATTAAATAACCGATTTAAACACCAATCAATTTCCACAGACAAGGTCTTCCATATCTCTCGGCCATCTACAGTCCAGTCGCTCCTATTGCTTGGATATCGAGAATTTGGAATCGGATCTATGGAGCAAGGGTGGATTTTCATAGGTGCGTTACCCATCAACTTCATTTGACCTCTTCCTTACGATTCAACAGGGACGGCGATTCGTATGGTGGGCATGTCGTCGGGAACACTTGCTACAGTCACTTGACCATATTTTGCTAGGCTTTTGACCTTGGTTTGAACTGCGATTCCGGAAAGTGGAGGATGCACGGACACGAACTATTCTCAGCGGAGGAAACGCAGACCCGCCGACAAATCTGGTGGGCGTGTATATTGACTGATCGGTATGTATTGCCCATAGCCCTCCTCACTGAAATACTCATTCATTGTACACAGATATGGCTCAATGTATATGGGTCGACCAATAATGATAAAAGACGAGGACTTCGAGACACCTCTCCCAAATGTGGACCCTGTACGTATGATAACTTAATACTGTTCAAACATGTTCTAAGATGTTTTCAGGTCGAGGAAAGACAGCAATGGGTACCGACCTCAACGCGTGATAATATGCCTTATCCTCCTGTACCTTCAAGGGCCATGAGCTCGTTTTGTGCAAGTTCGAGACTTGGTTTGTATTTCGCTACGCATGTTTATGCGATAAGATTCTCACATTGTGGCACACTTCCATTCTAGCCATCATCATTGGTGCAATTATCAGTCAAATCTACCCCGTTCGACCCACTCCTGGCGTTTCGAGAAAATCACTGCTTCCGGGGCTTGAAAGTCGCCTTGATCAATGGTACATCACACTTCCAGAAGAGCTACGGTACGAGGCGCCCAACAAGCGCTATACACCACCGCCCCAAATTCTGCTTCTTCACCTTCGCTACTGGGGAGCAGTACTTCTCCTGCATCGTGCGTTGTAAGTACTATGAAATTGGTGTTTTGGACATCTCTAATAGCAATACAGCATACCTAACTGGAAAGGGTTATTGCAACTCGTACATTATTGGACCTCGACTAACATTTAAAACAGGCCAAACAGTGACAGGTTGCAGAAAAATTCTGCTGAAACCAGGGCTTTCGATCTTGCGCATAGTGCTGCTTGTCACATTGGCTCGATAGGTCCGTCCCTATTGTTTCCCTAAGAGTGTCATCTTTGACGTCCTGCATAAGTCACGACATACCGCGACACATTCACCATGAGAAGACCCTCGCCTTTTTTGACATCGTATCTTCTTAGCGCTGCGTAAGTTAATCTTGAATATATTTCATTCGCATATGCTTACGAGTTCGTTCCAGTATTATGCACATTTTAACTAGTCAGTGGGACACCATAGTATTTATCATCTGCTGACTTTGTGTTCTTTAGTGACCGTGAAGCCGGACAACATAGAGGCCACGATGGGGTTGCAGCAGTGTATGGCAGCTCTGAAAGACATGGAGGTATGTACCGTTTTCCGTATTCTTTTATGGGCCGACTTCTGACACTATCTCTCAGGTGGTGTGGCCGAGTGCATCCCGTGCTTGGGATTTGCTCAATGGGGTCCAACTCCGGACGTCTGCACATGCTCAGAATGGATCTCAATACACAAGTGTAGATCGCAATAAGAGGGCCGCTCAAGACGCTTTCGGTGATGAACAAGCACCGACATATATTCCCCGCGAGCCATTTGGTGATTCGGGACCGCCTACTCGATCTGACGATGGGGGGCAAGGTGGTACTGGCGGTGTACAGGATATGAGTACACGTTTAATGGCACATATGCTGGGACTCGAGATTCCTGGAGTAGAGCCCTCGACATCATACTTCCCAGGCTACGAATGGTGGCCCCGCATAAATTCGGGTCATAATAGCCAACCTGCCCTAACTCCGCAACAACCCTACGCTCTCGAAGCAGAATACCAGTCTTCTATTCCTGTGATGGGCCCAAGCCATTCAGAAGGCGTAACCCCGTCAGCTGGCAGTAGCGCAAACACGCAGTGGATTCAAGATCCTCAGACTATTTCACAAAGTCAATCATATCCTATGAATTTGAATTACACATACAACTTTGGACAGTACTAGTATTACTTAGTATCTCATGACTCGGATGCATTGATTATCTATCTACATATGCTTTCGTCCTATCTTACATCTCATTTTAAGTCTTTTGCATGCGCTGTAATTTTATTTCGTTGTATATATCTGATGCATATTTTTGGTTGTGATTTGCTATGGTCGTCGTGCAGTTCCAATGTCCCACACTATGTTTTTAAAATGAACAAAAGAGCATTACATAACGGCACACCTAACGGTGGTGGTGACAATACTGGTTATCACAATCATAGCTTGGTACCTCTTGGGACCCACGATTCTGGGTTTCTTCCTGTTTGCTCGTCAGCGCCTAGGACCATGTCACAGCTACATTCTATTCTCAATCCAGAATCTAGTCGTAGGCAGCAACCCACGTATTATTTTCGGATTTTAAGACGTATTTCCGTGATCAGCTAATATTGCCACGATTTCAGATTAGTTGTTGAGGTGCAGGCAATGCAGGACGACGATCAGGGGTCTGCCTCTCCGAACCTCATGTCTGCTTCTCCAGAAGAAAGCGATGAAGATGAAGTTGACGAATTAGATGACGAAAGTGAAGTAGGAGATGACCAGGAAGGTTCTGGTTTTGGGGATACACCAGTCGATGAGGCCGGGCCAGCAGGCTCCTCAGACCCCTCTGTTAACCCCTTAGCAGATGAGGCTTCAAATCGAAGGTCTCGAACATCGAGGCGTAAGTACAAAGACACGTCTCCTACAGCACGGAGAAAGGCCGAAAAGCACGATAGAAAGATTGACTTGGGGCTTCATGATCATAAGTCGCACGCAGATTGTCCTGACACCCTCGCATGCCTACCTGACACTAATGGTCGACCTCAACACACTCTACCAGTCATTCTACGCTGTGCAATCCTCGGAAGTCCACGTCAGCGCCTGACAATACGAGAGATTTACGCGAGCATGGAAGCAAAATATCCGTATTATAAGAACGCTGGTCAAACATGGAAGGTACATGGACATTTTGGACGCGAATTATAATCGAATGCAAACATGGACTGACTATGTTTTTTATTTTTTGCTCAGCAATCTGTTCGGCACCATCTTTCGTTAAATCGCCTGTTTGAGAGGCAACCTCGACCCGTGTCTGATCCTGGGTTTGGGTCATACTGGACAGTCAATCTTGCGGCTCCTCCAGGGACTAAACGTCCAAGGAAACGTGGCCGACCCAAGCAAGACGTAGTGGATGATCCCGATATGATACAGGAAGCAGGGCCATCTAGTGGTCACCCTTCATCTTCAAATTCTGCGGGTTTACCCACAAAATTTCAATTCCAGCCCCAAACTCATCCACCACCCCCACCACCACCCCTTCCGCAACCTACTATCAGTTCTTTGTCTCCCCATTCACCAACGTCTTCAGCGCCTCTCGTTCGTCCGCAGCCACCGCAGCTCGATCCCAGCACTTTACACCCCAGCTACCCGCCCTCTCTCTCGGCAACATCTCAAGTGAGAATAATTCAACGTGCACATTCACCAAACCCTTCACAAGTGGTGAACCAGCCTTCAAGCAACGTAGCATTATCGACATCTCCCCGACCTCATGCTAACATGGAACCGCGATCTCGTCAATCATATTCATACAACCCACAACAGTATTACCACGAACGCTATGGACAACCGTCTCCAGATTACCCCAAACCATCCACGCCTCTTACGCCAGTATCAGGAGTAGGGTCAGCATACCCACCTTCATCTTCTGGAAATGAATCGGGTTCGGACCGTGTGATGCCCCAAGACGAAAGGTCACATAGCCCCATGATGTCCGAAAACAACGATTACGAAAGCGAGGAAGAGATGGAGAGGTATCGAGCACCGTCCCATCCACACTCGCATCAAAGAGAGTATCTAGCATCCAGAACTGTGCTACCCGTTGTATCACTTCCACCCTTTTCCTCACTGGATCAGTCGAAGGAAGATATTATTGATCGAATGCGACAAGAGATATCTAGTCTCCGTAAATCATCTGCAGAAGCAGTTTCTACCTCCCTACGACTTTCTGAGCAGTTGGCGAGTGCAAATTTGGAGGTTTCTCGTACTCGTAGCGCTGTCCGAGATCTAGAAGACAGGCTTCAGAGTGAGCAATCGAAGAGGGTGGAAGCAGAGAGACTGCTTGAGGGGGAGAAGAAGCGTGCGGAACAGGCGCTAAGTAAGCTTACTATTCACTCACCGACAAGGCCATCTTCAGGTCGGCCAACATGATACCACTAACCTTTGTGTTTCTACGGACACTTCTAATGATATACGACAAGCCCAGAAATGCCTTCTTCAAATTCAGTGATAGGTGTTACAGTATTTTTGTAAACTCTGTGTATTTTCTATATTTCTGGGGATATTTGTATTTCGACATAGTGTAGATTTTTAGGCATACTTGGATTGTACTTGGATTTCTCGTAGGATATAACATTTCGGCTCAACTTGGCTTGTCTTGGCTGATTAGAAAGTTGCTCAAGTAGGAAAGATAAGCAGTTTTTGTTGAACGTTGTATATTCGAGGATTGTTTAACCATACTAGTACAAACAACTTTTTTTGATTCCATTGGCGCTTGTTTCCTTCAATATCGTAAAATCCTATGGCTGTCATCGTTGAGCGTCCAAAGCTCAGGACTGCGTATGTATTTTACATAAAACGATTAATTATAAAAAATAGCCTAATCAAATCTATTCAGATTCAAAAAAGCGCGTACAATCGCGCCTCTTTATACTTCTGGCCCAGTTGCTGTTACCCAAGATGGAACAAAACTTGTGACCTGCGTCGGAGAGGATGTTGTCTTGACCAATGTCCAGGATGGTGTTGAGATTTGTCGCTTCGCCAGTGTAAGTTCATCTTATTTTTTATTGATTGTTAACTGCTGATCTTTCGACAAAGGACACTCAAACTGTCAATTCACTTTGTATCACACCCTCAGGATCACATTTAATTGTCTTCACTTCGTCATTATCATTGCGCATCTACGAACTTCCAACCTCGGAAGAACCTACGAGGAAACGCGTTCCACCAATACGTGTTATAGGAAAGGCACATGAAGCGCCAGTTCACGTTTGCGTCTCTGATCCTACATCCACCTACCTCGCATCTGGCTCAGCAGACGGAGTTGTCAAAGTCTGGGATATCGCCCGTGGTTTTGTCACCCACGTTTTTAGGGGACATGGAGGCGTCGTTAGCGCATTGGTATTCAGCTATCCCCGCCAAATGAGCTTGACGGAAGTACAGAATATGTACCTCATCACTGCGTCGGTCGATACTCGCATTCGTGTCTTCAATCTAACTGAAGGTGCCTCCACATCGTCTGGTGGCGGGAAGCCTGAGGCAGTACTGGAAGGTCATGTATCCGTGCCTCGTGGTTTGGATGTTTCGCCGGATGGGAGGTGGCTGATTAGCGGTGGACGGGACTCTGTCGTGTTGATTTGGGATTTATTGACGAAATCACCAGTGGCCTCCAAACCCAAGAAAACTAACCGCACCTCGGCAGCACTCACTCCCACTCTCTTCAAGACCGTTCCTGTCTTGGAACGAATCGAGGCAGTAGGCCTCATCCGAACGGAAGAAGAGGGTGGTGACAAGTCAGACCATGCACCGCTACAGTTTTACACAGGAGGAGAAAAGGGTGTTGTCAAGCTTTGGGGAGGAAAGAATTGTGAACTGTTGCGAACATTGGGGAAGGAATCGGCAACTGTCACCGACGAAAATATGGAGGACCAAAGGCAGATCGTCAACGTTTTGTATGTACAATCGTTGGGTTCATTCACTGCATTTATTGATTTGAACCAGATATCTTCCTTCATCCTCGACCATAATATCCATTCATGCAGACCAAAACATTATTTTCCACTCATTGGAGGATGGCTCGCTCGTCCGTCAGCTGATTGGGTACAACGACGAAATTGTGGACGCCGCCTTTCTCTGTTCACCTTCTCAGAAAAACGCCAAACGAGACTCCCATATTGCCCTCGCCACCAACTCTTCACTTATTCGGGTATACGACACAGACAAATTCGATGCTCGATTACTAGAGGGACATTCCGAAATTGTTTTGGCTTTAGATCGCTCTGCAACGAGTGCCCTGCTTGCCAGTGGAAGCAAAGACCGCACAGCGCGTATATGGGCGCCTGAGGTTCAAACGAACGAGAGATCGTGGGGATACGGTTGTGTTGCGGTCTGCGAAGGACATGCGGAAAGTGTTGGTGCTTTGGCAATGGCGCGCTCAGGCGACAGGCCCTCATTCCTCTTCACCGGCAGTCAAGACCGAACAATCAAAATGTGGGACCTCTCACAAATTCCTGATCATGCTGAGGAAGATACAGTTCCCGTTCGGTGCAAGAGCTTGACGACCCAGAAGGCTCACGAAAAAGATATCAACGCTCTTGACATCTCCCCCAATGACCGATTCCTGGCATCAGGATCACAGGATAGGACTGCAAAATTATTCGAAATCGATTATCTGCCTGGGCCAAACGGTGCAATTCGTGGAGAGCTCAAACACATTGGAACCTTCAAAGGCCATAAACGGGGCGTGTGGACCGTGAAGTTTGGGACGGCTGAGCGAGTGTTGGCCTCGGGAAGCGGAGACAAGACCATCAAGCTGTGGAGTCTCGACGATTTTTCATGTTTGAAAACTTTCGAAGGCCACACCAATTCCGTGTTGCGCGTGGATTTCATCAATGCTGGAATGCAAATGGTCAGCTCAGCTTCGGACGGCTTGGTCAAGCTCTGGAATGTCCGAGAAGAGGAGTGCTCTGCAACTATGGATAACCATGAGGACAAGGTGTGTTGACATCCTACTGATCGCCGTTTCGCTTTTTGACATCTGTTTAGGTTTGGGCTATGGCCATTAGCTCTGACGGACGGACGATCGTCTCTGGTGCGGCAGATTCCGTGGTAACATTTTGGGAAGACTGTACCGAGGAAAATGAACTCGAGAAGGAAACAAAGCGCACAGAGCAAGCTCTTAAGTAAGTTTCCGAAAGATCTAAATTGGACAAAACATCTGAATCGCTTTACCAGAGATCAAGACTTCCAGAATTACCTATTACTCAACGACTACAAGCGTGCTATTGAGCTTGCACTTGCAATGTCGCAACCCGGCCGTTTACTGAGACTTTTCAAGATGATAGCCAGCGCCGACTGTGAAGGGTATTCCGCCGAAGCATTCACGGGGAACGAAGCTGTGGACGACGTGATCAAAAAGTTGACTGGTGCAGACATCGCCAAGTTGCTTCGTTTCGTAAGGGACTGGAACACGAATGCAAAGACTGCTGGTGTGGCACAACAGGTCCTTTTCGCCATCGTGAAACTGAGGCCAGTCGACAACATCGTACAAACCTTCGAGGATGAAGCATCTCACACAGCACTGGAAGATGGTGACTTGGAACAAGTCAGCAGCAACGCCACCTCAGGCCGCACCGCACTCAAAGAAATGGTGGACGCCCTTATCACATACTCTGAGCGCCATCTCGCCCGCGTGGAAAGACTTGTACAGGAAAGCTATGTCATCGATTATCTTCTGGGAGAAATGGATGATGGAATGTTCGGTAACGATGATGATGATGAAGACCAGATGGACGTTGACGTCGTGAATGGCAGACAAGTCTGAGACTCAGAGAGTCTCCACCTTCCCCAACCGACATCCCTGCACGCCATTGAACAATAAAACCCACTCCCCAGCCTGAATTGATTCTTTCGTTAGAATGCCACTTTCGTCCTCCGTGACACGGTTTTCTTCGAGAAGTTTTCTTCGCATAACTCCGGGAAGACAGCCCGACGAGATGGTTGGTGTCACCCATCTGGAATACCTCCAAAAAGCGACATTGAAAATCGTAGCTTCTGTTATGTACTTTTCGGTGTTGTACAATAGCACATCTGATGCAACTCCCTCCGGAAATGTGTTCATGATTGTTTCATTCCTTTTTTTTGCTTCAATGTAGACGGTACGATTGGTCGTCTTGGTACGCGTGAAAATGGAAGGCTCAGTCGGTTCTTGATCAATAATTAATCGGACAGGTTGAGCGTCCGTGAGGCGCGTCGGAGGTTTACCAGCCAAAAAGGTAGGGTCCATGTCAAATTTACTGGCTAGCGGAGTTGCTGTTACATGTATCGCTCCATCTTCAGAGACGGTGATTCGAAGCTGTTGGAATGGTTATGCTATTATCGATGATAAGATAGATTAAAGTGATAAACTTACCCGAAGAGCACTGACTTGCAAACTTTCTGGGGTTAATTGCTGCGAAACGGCGTTTCGACAAGCATCTTTCAGGGCTAGGAATGTGAGGGTAGAGCTCACATGCTGCCATTCATGAGCAAAGGCTGCCGAAACGAGCCTTTCGTACTGGTAAGGAAGCAAAAAAAAGGGTGAGGGACCATCCGTATCGTCATTCCAAGTGACAGACAAGAGAAATGGGTCATAGCGTGTAGATGCTAGCAGCTGATAGACGGAATCTTCAGGATTTGTCCGAGCCATCGATGTCCGGGAGACCGCCGTAGTTCCACGAGTCTGGTCTGTAATGGTTTTAATCGAATCTCCACTAAGTAGGTACAAGTTGTCTGATGTGGTCCTCACTGCCTTGGAATAAAGCCGATCAAAAGTGTGAACTGATTGCCGTGTAAGCTGAAATGGACACATCAAGCGTTGAAAACAACGAAAGTTGATGAGAAAGCTGAGCAAGTTAGCCTTGTGCGACGACTTATTGTACAATGAAGATAGCTGAACGAGAAGATTCTACTGTAAGAGTAAGGACGGAAGACGGGACTAAGTATTTTGCATTTTGTGCAGTAAGTAAACACCCGTAATATTTACTGCTCTATAAATTATTTGGTTGATAAATCAAGGAAGTACCCGTTTTTCAGATTTATGCTGGAGAATTGTAGACATCGTTGTACTTGGCATCAACGGTGTGAGTCGAGTGGTGCTCTTGAGTGACCTGGGTCAAAACCTCCTTCTGAACATGAACAGCACTGAGCATGGTGTTGCTGCCAGCTGCAAATGTCTGGCTCTGGTTTTGCATCTTGTATGCCTGGTTAGGACCCTATCAGTGGTATAAATGTCATTGCTCAAATTGATCGATTCGGAAAGAAGCTCGTACATCTGAATCCACGATGCTGGTGTTCATGTTCTTAAGATCAACTCGGGAGTTGAGGGTATCAAGAAGGGTCTAAATGACAATTAGCATGTATTTGGACTGGCTGACGGAAAAATACTGACGTTTGTGTAGATGCGACCGATGGGGTATGCGAACATGGCATACAGATAAGTGTCACGGTGAAGGACGAAACTGAACAAATCAGCTAGGGCGAAAAGGGACGCGAAGAGACCAGTTTGGACAGCCCCACGAATGAGGCGGTTGATAATCGTGTCAGTCCTTCGGAAACCGGTGCGGGAACGAGAGAGAACGAATGACAGAACACCTGTATAATTGAAATGCATCAATGTCAGAGAGGACCCACAATCAAGCAAAGTCTTATCGTACCAGTAATCAGAAGATCAGCGGCAGTCTGGAAGCCCAACCAGCAAATGACGAAGGGGGTGAGTGGTGCAAAGTTCTCAACCCTGCCCCGAGATGTTAGTGTTTGATAGATCCAACGGAACAACCTACTTACTTGGCGATAATACCTGAGCGAACACCCGCATAGCAGCCGAAAACGAATCCAAGGACACTGAGAATACCAATGACAGCGACAATGGCATAGTTTTTCGTGAGCTTGTAGACACTGTTTAAATGTTAGTCGCGCAATCCCATTGCAGTCGGAATAAAGCACGAACCGGTGTCCCAAGAAATACTGGGTGAGGATGGCAGCAACGGACGTCGCAACTGCGGTGAACGGAATAGTCCAGCTAACGACTGTTCATAACCTTTAAGTCCAGTCCTGTTCAACATTGCAAAAACACACACCTGCAAGAGATGCCGGGTTCGCGTAATTCGTGACACTTGGGTTGGGGGTGAGATTGGATGACGGAGAGCTCTAAACGGAGTGAATACATACCACATTTCCCAACCATGGTAGACAGCACTGTGAAGGGGTGAGCAAGCCGTCGACAATTATAATATTTGGAGCACTTACACCGCGCTATGCGCCGTATCTGTGATGAACAGAACAAGGACGATTGACCTAGAAAATGACAGAGTGTTAGCACATTAACTCAGGGTTTATGGAAGTCATGTACTTGATCCATTGAGGGTCGTTGAACTCTGCAAAAAAAAAAGGATGAGTTAGGTTAGAGTAAGACCAGAAATGGGACGGGACGTACTCGTGGTCTTATAGACCAAGAATTGGTAGGTCACAAGGCCATAAAGGTACGTGTTGACTATTGCCTCCTGGTTAGAAATGACCTTTAAACGTGGATCTTGTACACGTACAAAACAAGCCCAAGAGGAGAACACCTAATTATAGGATGGGTGGTTAGCGACGTCCGCTCGCTAGAACAAGGCAAACTGTTTATATCTCACCGACAACTAAATCAAAAGCGCCCATGTTGGTGAAATTACAGTTTTACTTGGGCAAGGAAGGGATTTTTCCGATGAGAGACTTCACCAAGTCTTGGTTGCTTTTAAACGTTCAAGAGTGACATAAGATACCAGGATTTGAAGCCAGCCTGGTGCGAAAAAAGGAACCCTGCATTCGCTTAGAGAGGGTCGATGGTCGCCGTCTCGCCCTTGTCAAAAGCGGTTTAGTTCATGATGCATCAGGTCCCAAAAGTGCCGAGCGCCCTCTGTTGTAACCAAAGGAGGAGCTTAAGAGGATCTTGCACGCAATGTAACGCAGGTCCACAGAGAAATTATAACCTGATATATACAATTTCCTAAGTCAAAGTATCTTCCTACCCATTATTTTTTTTTCGATACCCAAGCTTTAGATTTACAGAGTGACCAGGTTCGAGGTGAAAAGAGAAAATGGGATTGTAACCGATCAAATTCTTGTTCTCAGGGAAGCCGGCATTCGGCGCGCTGAATTCTTCTTCAATCGACCACCGTGGAATTCAAGGTGCTTGAACAAGAAACGTCTATGCTTCTGTCTCCCGTTACCAGTAAAAGATCTCGATACTCTATTTTTCTTTGATTTCTCTGTCTTTTGAATCTCGAACCATCTTATCTGCGTTTCCGATATTTTCCAGGTAAAAGATTTTCTGACCGTGGCATATCAGGGAACAACCAGAACCACAGACCCTGTGGTTTCCTGCAACTGGTCCTGAACATGTTTTACGCTAACTAAATACCCGAAAATTTTTGTCCCTTTCTGTTGAGGCTAAAACTTCTCGTATGTCAGAATTCTAAGAATTGAAGGGCAACCAACTATTCAATAATTCATGAAGGGACGATGTTGTGACCTGCAACCACATGAAACGGGCCCCACCTTTCTCCGATAGGCAATTCACCTTCATCTTGGGCGTACAGTGCTGAAGATTGTAGATGTCTTCTTTCAGAACGAAATGGGGTTTAAGAATCAGGACCACTTCCAAGTTTGAAAACCCCATCCATAGCCAATCATGACCTCTATTTCCGAGTTGACCAGTCTCCAACAAACTCTCAACGCTGCTATCGATGTCTTCAAGGCCGAGCTTGCCGCACAAGGCCTCGATGAACCTTCGTTGAACATCTCGAAGGCTCACCCTATCGATGATATCAACTACCTCCCCACCCCCGCAATGCATGAAGCCAGGAGAACTGCACTCGCAAGCTTGGTACATACTAATGATCGCAGATTTTACCACTGCTAACTCTTTGCGAAGGGATTGATCAAATCTTTAATCCAACCTCAATACGATGCCTTGTGTGCCAGTGCCTTTATGACCCTGGAATCTGCTGGTGTGCGTTTGGCTGCAGAGATCGGATTGGCCACCGTCCTTGGAGACTCCGAGGAAGGCCTAACCATCCCAGAAATCGCTGAGAAGACTGGCGTGGATGGCCTGAAGCTTGGTAAGAGTCGCCCAGATCTCCGGTGATGTATCGTCTTGCTAATCGTACACAGAACGCGTTATCCGTCTCCTCATCACCCAGGGTTGGTACCGGGAAGCAAAACCTGGCTATTTTGCGAACAACAGACTCAGCAACTTGATCAAGAAGGATCAGCCTGGATACCATCTGGCGACATACATGTATGTTCTGCGATTTGATTCATGACAGTTTCTTATCAGTTTTTTAGGAATGACCTGTTCAACAAAGTCTCCGCCAGCTTCTCTGAAATGATCAACCACCCGGATGCAGAGTTCCGAAAGAATAATGATCCCCTTCATACCGCCTTCCAACTGGCATACAAAACCAATGTCTCGTACTTCGGTGCCGATGGCTGGCTGACGAAGGATCCTCAAGAAGCCGTCAAGTTTGGTCTCGCGTATGTGTTTGCTTCTATGGATCTTTTCTCTCATTTATTTATTTATTTATTTTCGTTAGCATGGGTGCTGTGGGACCAACGTCAGATCCAGGTGTCGCCGCTGACTTCCCATGGGAAGAGATTTGCAGAGGCAAAGACGGCCTCGTGGATGTCGGTGGAGGT
>NHTK01005877.1:0-23308 GCA_002938355.1 Panaeolus cyanescens | reverse complement strand
AAAAGTGATAAAAAGCAGGAAAGCAAAATGACAGCTTGCTGATGTTGACATGGATAAGGACCACATTGAGAGGTTGTTGGCTGAGGGGAAACTGCGTGATCTCGAGAATTATATTGACGAATCGCGCAAGGGTTGGGGGGAGGAATAGAAGATCAGGTTTTTCGGTTGCCGTTTTTTTTTGTTCATTTTATGCATCTTCAAGTTATCCCTTTTTAATTAGCCATAGTTATTATCTCTACGCTCGCGCTACATGTTCTGTGGTCATAATATTGCTTAATCGTGTTTAATGATACCCTTATGTTTTGCTGTTGGCCGGTATGCCGCTTCAACTTATTTTGGACATGAGCTTGATGGGGCTCGAGCTGAGCTGAAGTCGAGGCAAACTCAAGTTCGTCGGGGTTTGAAACTTCGTCAGCTCGAGCTAACTCGATTTCGACTCGCGGCATCACTAAGTGCATCATCCCCAGTGCTACCGAAATGAATCCTAGAACCCTATGATCTCACACTCAGGTAAGCTTTCGAACAATAAGACCTGAGACGAAGCTGACATACCACGTACACGACGTCCGAGAATCGTAAATTGTGCGGGGTTTTAGAGCTATATCTATTCCACATTTTAGAGTCACAACCCATCAAATTCTTCCCTCTCAACCCCCTTTTCTCTTCCTCTCAGCTAGACTGTATCCATTACTTTGTCTCCTCTTTACCAATTCTACTGTCAAACTCTATCACATTCAAAGCAAATGGATACCTTCATCGGTCTCGAACACATTGACATCGACGTTCCTGCTGACGAGGAAAAACGTGGCACCGGGAAGAGTTTTTGCATGTACTGTGTAATCGCTTGATGCGATGCGCATGGCACATTGAAGTACTGAGAAATATTTTTGGGGCTATGGAAATGACATTATTTTGCAAGAATTATTTCTCCTTGGTAGGTCCACGGTTTTTCGATTCGAAGATAAAACTCTCTTACCGTTCACCCCATTCAAGTTGCAGACCCGTCTCTTCGCTTTGGGTGCCCGGGCGGATCCCTTCGGATCACGCACTACCGGAATCAACATCGTGTCATACCAGGGTATGCAGCGCTGCCCTATTCCCAACGACTAGCGAGCAAGACTCGCACCGACGCTCTTTCATTGCCGGATGAATATTATCTGGGATTCCGAAGCAGCTATCAACCTGACCATCACTCAACCCTACCAGTCCTTTCTGCACATTGGCCATCATTCGGACAATAAAATAGGTCTACATAGAACACGAATTGTTAGTATCTGTAGTAATGACTTGATAGTAATTTACGCGTACAAATCGAAGCATTGGAACATGTTTAATTGCCTGCATATTATGTGTCAGTGTACATAGAACATCTCCACGTAGAGTTAAACTACTACCGTACTATTGGGCTAGGTTATCAGCCAATGTTAACTCTGACTGCCAAGTATTGTAAAGTACATGCGAACGTATCAGGCTTTCCAGATGACATGTGAAGCAAGTACAAACAAGTTATGAATGCTGAAAACCGTAGCAAAAGTTCCTATGAAGAATCAGTCCGTGATATACTACATACATATATAATTCAGCCAAAGTACAAGGGTGTTTGTCAATGGTGTAGCTATGTCGACGTCCCTGTTCCATATCGCTCGAGAAGCAGGTCACAATCCATTGGACCCAACCAGTTCCCATCCTCATCCATATCATCACCGTCATCATATTCATCTGGGCCAGATGATATTTCATCGGTACTGATATCACTCCCATCGCTAGAGGAGTCATCATCGGACCCTGAATCTTCCTCGTAGGTGTCATCTGAATCTTCATCGTCCGCCCAATTCGATTCGAAGAGAGGACAAAACACTCGTCCGGCTTCATGGCGAACAACATTCAAACGAGGGAATTCGACGTTGAAAGGCTTGAAATCCGACCCAACATTCAATGAAGGCGGTAGAAAGGTTGAGATACGAGGATAATGTCGATCAAGGTTGGATGCAAAGACTCGAACACCTTGGATGGAGGGAAAGTTGTCCTTGATGACATGTCCTGCGACTATCTCCAGGCAGGTACATGGAAGCTGCATGTCAACTCGCGCGCATTCCCAAACATCAACCCACTTAATATGTGGGTGTCGAATTGAAACAACCACACAGGCTGGCAAAAAAATATGCTCCAACAGTGGACACTTGTTGATCATGTCATGCCAAACGTTTGGCACATAACTAGCGACGGGTGAAAGTTGAGGGGGTGATGCACACACCAACGGTGTATTCATTTGCAGTGTGCGGAGGTGACTTCCGTATTTATCACAAAACGCGGTAAATCTTGCAATGCTTGCTTGTGGATAATACCATCTTCCTGGACTTAAAAATGTGACGTCTTGCAAGGCAGGATAATCGTAACCATCGGTAAGGTACAGGTCAGATACTGTCAATGGCCAACTGGAACAGCCACCGATAAATATGAGGGTGGTCAACGCGGGGAATGTCAATTGTGACAAAGGTTTGAAGTCCACGACGGACAAGTGGATGAGGGTCTGGCAAACACTTGCGAGGATGTGGTGAATCGTGCCGTGCTGAGGCCTATCACCGAATCGAGCGCCAATAGTAAGACTGGTAACATTGGATGGTAGTCGAAGACAGGGAGTCACCAGAATTTTTGTGTTATCAGGCAGTCCGCAGTGCTTGACAAGATCCAAAACGGCTAACGAAGGACAGCTATTGAGAACTGCTTGAAAAATAACTTGAAAAGTCTTCATAAAGCGATTAGGGACGATTGTTGATATACGAAGCCGCTTCACATGATGCCTGAGGGGTTCGGACTGCTTCAAGGTCCCATGAAGGAGGGCAAGTTGATGAGGACGCATGATACAAATGTCCTCGTAGAGAAATGGCAATCCCAACTCATACCATTGCCAGCACACAAGTACAATGGCCTTTTTTTGGCGAACCATCGCATGCCAGATTGGATTTAAACTTGACTTCAATTGGATGAGGTCTGAAGGTGGAAGACAACGAAGAAGGATTTCGCGCCATATCTCTGGTGGAACCTGGCAGGAAATCGACATTGTCTCGGAATTACGAAGAGGATGGACCTATAAAAGAAGGTCAATTCAAAGGAGAATAAAGATAAAAGTTTGGGTATTCCTACAAGTGATGATTGAAGACGATGCCTGAGATATCGATGTTCGGGAAGGAAAGATCAAATATCATGTTGTGGCAGATAGGGAATCGCCGAACTCTCAGGCTTCCCTGAAGCCATCTTGAACAAGCTTCAACAAGTCATCTTCTCTTCAACACCATCAGGTAAAAAATAGCCATGATATCAAAATACCTCAACAATGTGCTGGTTACGATCAAATAAAATCTATTGCCGCGTGTCCTCTATACAGGATCCCGAGCTCAAAGTAACCTAAATAATTATCCCTAAATAAACTTGAGAGACATTAGTATGGAAGGCGAATGAACAAGATAAAACGAGCACACCTATAACTGCCATTAACCACTCTTCAAAGGTGAAACTATATTCCAATAATCGTCTGCCGAACCCAATGGTAAAAGGTCAATCTGTAAATCGATAACAGGCGGAATGGGAGGGACAGTAAAGGCAGCAAACGATTTCTCATATGCCTCCTTCTCCTTTCTAAGCCTCTTATCGACCCTCCTCTGAATCTTGTCATTCCTCCTATTGAAACAGTCTACACAATAGATAGACTGTGTCGTCTTGCCAAACTTCTTCCCATTCAAGACGGTCTTGCACTTGCGGCACTTGAAGCAGTTGGGATGATAAGTGACCTTGTCTGTAAGATAGAGAATGCGCTCAGAGATTTTGAGGTGGCATTCGGCGCAATTATGGAAACAGTTGTGGCAGAGGGGTAGGTCGTCCCGATCAATAAACACGCGGTCGTCAATCTTGATCGCTGTCCGACATTTCTTGCACTTGTAACAATCGACATGGAAGAACGTTTTCCTGTTTTTGTCAAGGATAAGAGTTAGCGACGGTTATGGGCGGTGCGAGGTAGCCGAAAGGGAACACGAGCGTGCAGCATGGGAATGAAGCAACGTTGATCAGCGACAGAGTCCTTGCTGCAACAACAGCAGCGCAGGGTCTGATAGCCTGGGCGCAACGATGCCAGAGAAAGCAAAAGATACTCACCCGCAACCAATAACAAAACCGCCCTTCTTCCCAACAGCAGGCAGTTTACATGCTGGGCAATTCTTGTGAGCAGCCTTGGTAGCCGCAACTCCTACTGGGCCGTCAACGTCCTTCAACTTGAGTAGGTCCTCGTTACGATACAAGACGGACATCCTTCGACCAGCGAAGCCGCCCTGGGCATGGAATTGTAGGATATTCCATTCCCTGTTCTTTAATTTCCTGAGGCGGACTCGTGCCTCTAACTCTTTCTCCACCTCGTCTTCATCATTCTCTTTATCTTCTTCTCCTTCATCAGATGCAGCAGCAGCGTCATCATGATAATTGGCCTGTTCAAGCTCTCGTGTGCGTTCAAGGAGAGCAGCACGGCGCAGTTCGCTCTTGCCCCTCTCGAGCTGAGTAAATCTGTTCTGAATGGACTGTGCAAGTATAGGGTTCACGGTGGTCTTGCGAACCAAACAGCTCTTGAGATCGCCGGGCTGGGGCAGTGGGCGCGGGAGTGGTTTTCGATGTGTAGTCGAAGTAGTAGTAGTAGCAGTTCTTGTCGCACTCCTAACAACAATCTTGGGCAATGGTGGAACCGGTGGAATTTCCTCGTCATTGTCATCATAACCAGAGATAATATGGTCGACAGAATAAGCAGAATAAGTGGAGCAAGAAAACCTGTCAGAGGCAGACGAGCCAGCGTCGTTCTCGGATGGACCAGCCATCGTGGGCGTCGGGGAGAGAGATGGTGGATTGTCTGATGGCGGACAAAATAAACACAACATCTGTGCTGTGCACGGTAGTTTCCTTGTGATGATGGGGCATTGCCCTCAACGACCAGCTGTTTCATCCCTTTTATAACCAAAATTGTCCCTGAAATTAAACAATACCTGCCCTGAGTACATAGACTTCAGTTTTTACGAGCCGAAATGGGCTTGGTGGTGGGTTTTGACTGCTTTATGGGCGCCATGACCTCACTTCAAGCCGGGTCTTTTCAACCGTGGCCATGTTGTCATGATAAAAACATGACAATAATCTCCACGACTGGCACGTTTTCTTACCAAAAGTTCGACGACTCGGTTGAGAAAAAAAATACGGCGGTGAATTCGATATTCCGATGCGACAGAGGGCGCTCACGAATTACAAGACGAAGAAGCCCCTAGAATCGTGTAAAGCATAATTCCTTACGTCCATGATGTCGTTGCAGGCACGAGGCCACCGTCTGCAATACATTGTCAAGCGCGATAAAGACGGCCAGCGGCGAAATCCAGCGAACAAAAGGCTAGATATGTATACAGTGCAACACCGTGTCGGTGCACTAGCTTGAATATTATTCGTCCGGACGTACTGAATTTTTTTTTTCATCGAGGGTGTTTTTTTAATACCACGACTCGGTTACAAGTCAAACAAAAATGACATACATACAATGGGCATATAAGCTCGCTAGGTTAAACTAAAACAAAGGGTCGAGTACTCTAGGAAACCATTAATCCTCCGCGTACTAAACATTACTTTAAGAAACCGAAAAAATCGGAGAAAAAAATAGCAATTCAGAGCATACCAAAAGCGATAAAACAAAGGAAATAAAATCAGAGAAAGGACCGAAAATAATGCATGTACTATGTATATACAACGCGAGTGGGTTAAGCGATTGTCGTTGGATGATAAAACAGTATGTATGGATGGATGAGTATATGTAATAACACAAGAACATCTATGAATGTATGTTAAGAGTTAGAGTAATAACTACCAAAAAGCCAAAAACACGACAAACGAGTAAGCTCACAAAAAAAAAGAGCATCCCTCCAAGAATCTCCAGGTCTCTTAACCGTCTACCCATAATTCAAACCACCGCCCCCTTCCCCACCCGGCCCCTGGTTGGAATTCGAGTTGGAAGAATTATATCGTGGTCCTCTACCAGGCGGAGGCACCCTCTCTCTCTCCGGCCCATTTCCACCGATCCCCATCGGTGCTGCAGGGCGAGGAGGCAATCCGGGTATCAACCCTGGAATCACCGTTCGTCTTTGCATCGCATTATATCTTCCCTGCCCACCCCCACCGTAACCTTGTCTTCCATGACCACCAGGACCATTAGGAGGGGGTGGCATCCCTTGTCCTCCTCCTCCACGGTTATACCCTGGTCCACCACCACCACCAGGACCCATTCCACCCATCGGCGGCCCTCCTCCCTGTCTCCTTCCTCTGTCATATCCACCGCCTGGTCCTTGTCCACCATACTGAGGGCCACCATGTATCTGCGGCGGTGGTGGTAAACCAGGCGGTCCTCCCATTCCTCCAGGACCCATTCCCATATTATTCATTCCCATCGGCCCACCAGGTCCATGCCTATTAAATCCTCCCCCAGGAGGCGCAACACCTCCATGTCCATGTCGATTCTGATGATGATCCCCCATCTGCATTTGCGGCACCGCAGGCAGCGGTGGATGATGATTCCTGTGTCCCCTCTTGTCGAATTCATGAGAGGGTTCGTACGAGGGCATACTGAAACATAAATATTTAGCATCATCACAAAAAAGAGGCGTGTAACAAAAACTGACGTTTTGGGATCAGCTGGCATAGGATCGGTCCAGAAATACCTATGATCCAAAGCTTCACTCGCCGTAATTCGCTGTCTCGGATTAATGACCAACAACTTGTCCAAAAGATCGACAGTTTCTGGACCGATACTAAAAATAAAATCAATCGTCACCAACACGTTCAAAATAGAACAGTGAAAACATACCTCTCATAAACATCCTTCAATCTCCTAGGGTGACTATTAAACCTAATGACACCCTCACAACCAGGTAGTAATTCGTGATAAGGCCAACTGAACTGGTTGGGACTTCCACACAAGTAAAAGATTTTCTCAAGCTGGTCCAAATCGCTCGTGCCAGGCAGAATAGGCCGTCTCGTAAACATCTCCCCGAGAACACACCCAATCCCCCAGATATCAACTTCACCACCATATTGCCTCGCTCCCAACAATAACTCTGGAGGCCGATACCATCGCGTCACGACACAATTAGTATATTTACGTTTAGGCGCGCTCGATGACGATGACGAAGAGGTGGGGTTAGAAGATGACGGAGCATCTCTGGTGATGTTGGGATCATATGAACGGGCTAAACCGAAATCAGCTATTCTCAGTGATCCGTTGTTGGATATAAGAAGATTGGCTGCTTTCATATCACGGTGAAGGATATGGTTCTGTTATTGTCAATTAATTATCCCAAGTCAGAATACGAGAAATGCAAGAGCGTGAACAGGGTTTACCCGATGCATGTACTCCGTTCCTTCCAGCAGTTGCTTCATGTACAATTTGATATGACTAGGCTGCAGCTTAACGCGTTCGTTTTCGAGCAATCCAGCCAAATCGTGATCCATGTACGGGAAAACCATGTACACTGACAACGGGTCTTTCTCCGTACCTACACCAGCATGATCAGAAAATTAAACATCAATGAGAGCAAAGAACGCACTCCGAACGACGAACATATCCAAGATATCCACGATACAAGGATGTTTGAGCGCTTTGAGAATTTTGATCTCTCGCAGGGCAGTGACAGGCATACCCTCCTTCTCATTGTGCATCAAAATCCTCTTCAGCGCTACAATCCTTCCCGTAGATTTTTGAACAGCCTTATGAACCTCACTATGAAACACCAAGCGAGAAGAGTCAGCCATAACGCAAAAATAAAATAAAAACCAACCAACTCACCCAAACGTGCCTTCTCCCAACTTGGTCGTGGCCTCGTAGTCACTCTGCTGTCCACATCCGACAAAAGTTCTACTATACGCCTGCATCTCCTGCTTCACCGACCTCCTCACGGGTTGCTTCCTTCTCACAGGTCTTACCCTCGTCGTACTCGCTCCATGGGCACCAGGAGGTCCAGGCATGCTCACATCCTTCGCAATAGGTCTGGGAGCAGCGCTTTGGGGTGGATGAACCGATGGTGGTGGAGGCGGGTGAGCAGGCGGCTGTGATGATGGTAATGGAGCATGTGCAGGAGCATATCCAGGTTTAGGAGGTAATGAATACGCAGGTGCTGATTCACGACGCAGGTCAGGGTCAGGAATTGCATGTGGCCTTGGGTGAGGTGGTGCAATTGTAGAAGGGGGCGGAGGGAGTGTTGTGGGTGGTGGCGGCGGCGGTTGGTGTTGTTGATAGAGTTGTTGAATGGGTTGGACGTCGCGTGGTGGATGAACGTCTGGCTTTTTGACGCCCATGCTAAATTTGACACGGCCATCCAAAGGTGGAAGAGGAGGTAATGGCGGAGGATCTCTCAGGAGACGCTCATCTGGAGGAGGTGCTGGTGGAGGTGTAGATGAAGGTGGCCTTGGACCAGTATCCTCAGGCGGCGGCGGAGGTGGTGGTTCGTTATTTCTGTCATTGGAATGCGGTAAATGAGGAGGAGGAGGTAATGAAGGCGGCGGTGGCGGCAGAGTCGAAGAGTACCGTTGAGAAGGAGGACTCGGAGACCTTGGTCTATAAGAGTCTCCTTTCCATGTTCTGCCATAGTCGTTGGTCTGTCCAGGCCTATAATGTCTGTCGTCGCCACGTCTATCGTAGACTCTGTCCCTGTCTCTATCTCTGTCCCAGTCGCGGTCTCTGTCTCTGTCTCTCTCCCAATCTCTATCAAGAGAACGATCCCGAGACCTGTCTCTGTGTCTCGACAAGGGACTAAAGTTTGAAGTCTCTGGAGATCGTGTTGGTAGTCTGTGTCGACTTGTAGGCGAAATCGAGCGTGACCGACTGCTCAATCGTCTCGCCGGAGACTGTCTCCTCCCTCGTCCATCCCTATCCAAATCATGTGGCCCCCTACCAGATAATCCACTCGAAGAAGCATAAGAAGAAGGCGGAAGCCATGGTTCTCCTGCAGGTTTAGACGCAGGCATCATAGAAGAACTTGTACCAGGCCCCATACGATGCCTTCTATTAGATTCATCCTTCGCCCTCGTCTTCTCTGCATACTGTTCCAAGACGTTAATCCCAGCTGCAACTGACCCTCCTACTCCTTTTGCGTTATTATTACTAGAATCACCAGTAGATCCATTAGGTTTAGAAGTATCCGTTTTCTTTTTAAATGGGAAAGGAACCGCCTTTGGTTTTGAACTTGATCCACCAGGTGCCGTCGGAGGTGGTGGTTTCGCAGGTAGTGATATAGGCAGAATCATGGGGTGTGCGGATGGATGAACATTGTTATGAATGTTATGATTTAAATGCCCTTGGTTATGTCCAATCTGATAATTATTCAGTAAAGGCGGATGTTGGTGCTGATGAGGAGGTGCTTGTGGTTGAGGCAGAGAGTGGTTGGAGGGTGGAGGAGGAGAATTTGGCTCATCGACTTCTCCTTCCTCTGGTGAAGACGATATATGTCGTTTTGAATATCTTGAACCAACTGGCGACCTCGATGCTGGTCGCTTCTTGGGCGTTGTGGGCATCGTTGACCAGAGCAAGAAAACGAGCGTCGTCGTCGTCCACGACAAAGACGGGTTGGCTGATGTAAGCAACCACCCATTAAATTCAAAACTAATAACTATTTCCTTTCCTGCTTTGGAGCCAACCTCGAAAATAAAATAAAATAAAATTCAACAATATTTTGAACATTCAAAAGACCTTGTTTCAGCAAAAAAAATCTTGAAAACGCGATGACAGAGGCAATTGTCTTGTTCCAGCAAAAAAGGCTCTTGTACAGCACCATGGCTGAGGCAATTATTTTATTTCTTTTATTCGTCTATTTTATTTTATATAATAAAATAAATTTCAATAACAGTCTTCAATATTTTTCAACCTTCAAACTTCAAATTCTTCAACGAGACTGTCTGCAACGGTCTGCGTAACAAAATTCAAGTCCTTCGGCCTTCCATAACCCCGCACCGCCGGACCGACGGATTATTTATCATCATCTTCAGATACAAACAAAGAGGACGCGTACGCCCTTCAATTCAGCTTCGTCGTTTCAATCTCCACTCACCGTCTTCATCACATCTCCCTATACCTCAGACTCCTTATAGCTCATTATTGGTCTGGTAGGCCATAATATCACCATAAATACCAGGAGACGACTAGATATCCCCAGATTGAACCAGCAATGGCAGCAGTATCAGCACCCATCGCACCAGGCGGTGTTAAATCATACTATCAGGCCAAAATCGAGGCCGCAGAGATTCTGATAAATCAGAAAACACAGAATTTGCGCCGTTTGGAAGCGCAGAGAAATGCTTTGAATGCTAGAGGTACGCCGCTTTCTCTAGCTCTCTATAACGAACGACTTATGAAGCCTTTGCTTTCAATTACAGTGAGACTTTTGAGGGAAGAGTTGCAGCTTCTTCATGAGCCAGGCAGTTATGTCGGTGAAGTTGTTAAAGTAATGGGCAAAACCAAAGTTCTCGTCAAGGTCCAGCCAGAAGGGAAATACAGTACGTCATCATCATGTCCTCCTCAATCTCCTTTATTAACCTCCATTTCTTTACCAGTTGTCGACGTCGACGGAGAAATAGACGTCAATCAACTTAAACCCGCACTCCGAGTCGCACTCCGCTCAGACTCTTACACCCTCCACAAGATCCTACCCAATAAAGTAGATCCCCTCGTCTCACTCATGATGGTCGAAAAGGTACCCGACAGCACATACGAAATGGTTGGAGGTCTCGATAAGCAAATCAAGGAAATCAAAGAAGTCATCGAGTTGCCTGTCAAACATCCCGAATTGTTCGAAGCTTTGGGTATTGCTCAGCCCAAGGGTGTCCTGCTGTACGGTCCTCCTGGTACGGGTAAAACCCTCTTGGCGCGTGCGGTTGCCCATCACACAGATTGCAAGTTTATTAGGGTTAGTGGATCAGAGTTGGTGCAGAAGTATATTGGAGAGGGAAGTAGGATGGTCAGAGAGTTGTTCGTCATGGCAAGAGAACACGCGCCGAGTATCATCTTCATGGATGAAATCGATTCTATTGGAAGTTCAAGAGGAGAGAGTGGAAGCGGAGGTGGTGATTCAGAGGTTCAGAGAACGATGTTGGAGTTGTTGAACCAGTTGGATGGGTTTGAGCCGTCGAAGAACATCAAGGTTATTATGGCCACGAATCGTATTGGTATGTTTAAATTGCTCAACCACCCTCAATATCATACCTGACGATTTGGTTGAAGATATTCTTGACTCTGCGCTCCTTCGTCCTGGACGTATCGATCGTAAGATCGAATTCCCACCTCCGGGTCCCGAGGCTCGTGTCTCGATTCTGCGCATCCACTCTCGCAAGGTATATTCCTATACTCTTCCCACTTAATCAGCATTAACCCTCCCTCTTAGATGTCCCTTCAACGTGGCATCAATCTTCGTGCGCTGGCAGAGAAAATGGGACAATGCTCAGGTGCCGAAGTGCGCGGTATTTGCACTGAAGCCGGTATGTACGCACTGCGTGAGAGGAGACAACACGTTACGCAGGAAGACTTTGAGTTTGCGGTTGCCAAGGTTCGTTTTTGTATTCTATTTTTGTGGACTGTGCTGATGGCTATTCTTTGCAGGTGTTGAAGAAGAACCAAGAAGGGAATACGTCGGTCAACAAGCTGTTCTCGTAGATGCCAGATATCTGCATTTTTTTCCTTTGCCCCTTTGGTCATATTTCCATGTATCATTACTTTTTCTAATTTTCAATGGTTTGTACACTTTGGAGCATCGAAGATGCCATATGAAGAAAGCATGTGTGTGTGTGAATTTTCTTTGCAGATAGACGCCCAAGCTGGCTCGCAATGTTTCTAAGCTCAATGAATTCGAACGTGTCGGAACCAAACGCTTTCATGGTGAGTCATATCTTGCATTCCATTGACTTTTTTCTGATGCTTTTTTTGAGACTTTCCACAACTTCATCCCATAGTTGGAACTGGCAAACGATTCATCCTTGAATTCCCATCTTATTTGAATCTTCTGTTACCGATGTGGTCATAACAACATCCGAATTCAATTTCAAAGCATTCAAAGTGAGAGGATCCATCGTAGCGCACGTGTACTGCTTCTGCTGACAGCCCACTTTTTCTTGATCCTGCGGGTATCGCCGAATTCGGATTCGGGAAGATATTTATATGGACGACTTTTTTTCTGCTCTTTCTTTCAGACCCTTTCTTCCTCTCTGCCATTTTCCCGGCACTATGGTCAAAAACTGTCCGAATGTCCTCTCGAGCGGGACCTGCTCAGACTCGAATTGCGCTTACAACCATAACGTATACAATTGTCCAACCTGTGGCATTTTGCTCCCTTCGATCAACGCATACACAGCTCATACAAGATCAAAAAAGCACTTAAGAAGAGTTTCTCAGACGACTGCTGGTGAACCCGGATGGGACACCACCTTTTGCACACTCTGTGAAGTCAATATTCCAGGGGGCCAATGGCAACAGCACATCTCTGGTCGCAAGCACCACTCCAATGCGACACGACAAGGCGTTTCCGCTGACACCCTTCCTGCTGAGGCAAGGGAAACGTCCACCACCCTTCCATGCGACATTTGCCACTGTTCTGTGATGGCACGTATGTGGCAAAGCCATATAAACGGCTCTCGTCATAAATCCCGTGCACAGTTTTCTAGCTACCAACGCGCGCTCCAGAACGCCGAAATGGATCGCGGGAATGTTGCTATCACTGGAGATTTTGATTTCCACTTCGTTGATCCCGCCACCGCACAAGCTGGCGTTCGACGCGAAGCCACCATTGCTGTTTCAGAAGCTAACACTCGGGTTCTTCTTCGCGACGTCAGACTGGCTTCTCTGCAAGGCTCTACAGGGAGTACAAATCCAGGGTACTTTGCTTTCTTCATAATATTTTGACATTATTTTTCTGATTTTTTCCATCTAACACTAGCTTTAGCGTCACGCTAACCCCCAGCTCAACCCCCATCACCAACCTTCGGCCAACGCGCTTCCATCTTTCGTTTCGCAACGCTTTCATTGGTCGATACGAAGATCGTTTGGAGCTCACATTCGAAGACGCGCGTCTGAAGCAGTCTTTCGTCATCATCCGTGTTCTCAAGGCCATCGTAGGTGACCAAACCCTGCATCAACAACTTCAACCCCGTGCTCCCTACGTTCCCCGTGTTCGTACGCAACGTCAAGTTGTCCGCGAGACCGATGTTGTGCCCGGTGAAAAGCCCCCTGCCCAAACAGCCGTTCGGTATATTGGAGGGCTTCCAAAAGCCATGATCCCCGATTACCTTCAAAGAGTGTTGGATAATGACACTTTTTCTACCAGCAAAACTGTACAAGAGGTGCAGAAGTCTATGCCAACGACATTCGACTCGGGTACGTATGGAAGGTGCTTTAAACTTCTGTTATGGGTCGAAGAGCACAGAGCGGAGTGAGTAGTTTGTCAAGTTCTTTCCCGTTTAAAGACGCTGACGCTCGAATATGAACGGTCTGAAGGCGCGATCTTGAACGCTATGACATCCCGAACGCCACGCTCCAACGACACAACAAATATTATTAGTGCGTTTTTGGCTGGTTCTCCATTGAGACCCCTTTCTGATGTCCTTCAAGCCTCGAGGTGCCAGGTTTGGCGGAAAAAAGGCCAAGTGTTCTAATTGGTGCGCTTTCCTCAGGCTGTTGTTGCATTGTTACGCAAGTTCACTCTCATTTCTTTTGCTAGGGGATCGCATCCTCGTGCAAGAGCAGGGTTCCACGAATGGGAAATGGTACGAAGGACATGTTCATGTTGTGCGACAACTCGAAGTCGGGCTGTGCTTCCACATGAATTTCGGTGTCCACCATAGTCCCAATAAACGTTTCCATGTCCGCTTCAAGCTGAACCGTATCCCCGTTCGTCGGCAGCACCAGGCTTTGGACACCATGTTTACGCCTTCGAGGTTGTTTTTCCCTTCACATGCTGACCTTGAACACCTTGTGGCTCAAAGGCCGGCAGAGGTACCCCTTCGACTTTTTAACAAGCTCATCGAAACAAATGAGCCGCAGCTGCGAGCTGTAGCTGGCGTTGTGACCATGCAGCCTGGTGCAATGCCTTTTATTATTTTTGGCCCGTAAGGATTTGAAAATTTATTTGGAGCCTTTCCTGACCACCCTTTGTCGTAGTCCGGGCACAGGCAAGACGATCACCATTATCGAATGCATTCAACAGGTTCTCGCTGCCAACCCCCAAGCCCGAGTCTTTGCTTGCGCGCCGAGCAACTCTGCCGCGGACCTCATCGCATTGCGTCTCACCGATAGAACCGTTTTCGGCGACGCTGCTCTGTCGAAGGAGCAACTGTTCCGATTCTACGCACCTTCCCGGGCTAAAAGTCAATGTCCAGACAAGCTTTTGGACTTCACTTGTACGACGCCCACTGGCATGTTTTCTGTCCCCTCGGACATGGAGCGGATGAAACGGTTCAGGGTTATCGTCTCGACCTGTGTTTCCTCGTCGTTTGCTTCGGGGATTGGGATGCCCAGGGGGCATTTTTCTCATATTTTTGTGGATGAGGCCGGTCAAGCGACCGAGCCTGAGGCGGCACTCGCTATCAAGCTGTTGGGTGATGAAAAGACGAATTTTGTGTTGGGTGGGGATCCAAAGCAGCTAGGTCCCATTATTCGATCGCCGGTAGCGATGAAGATGGGGTTGGAGACCAGCTTTTTGGAGAGGCTGATGGGAGGTGAAGCCTATCATCTGGATACCGGGAGAGATTATTGGTTTGTGTCCCTCATTTCTTATCCAGTGCAACTCACTAATAGAACTTCAAATTTCCTCTCAGCGTGGTGAAATTGACGAAAAATTTCCGTTCACACCGTTCTATTCTGAAGTTTCCAAACGAAAAATTCTATGCTGCAGAGCTCGAGGAATGCGCAGATCGCAGGATTATTGATAATTATCTGCGATCATCCTACCTTCCCTCGCCCGACTTCCCCATTGTCTTCCATGCTGTCTCCGGAAAAGACGCTCGAGAGGCTTCATCGCCCTCGTTTTTCAACATCGACGAGGTCCAGCAGATTAGGACTTATATACGACAGTTGAAGGATGATAGGAGATTTAGGACAAGTGAGCTGGAATCTTCTGTGATGTATGAATTCATCTGACGTTCTATGTAATTATAGCCGACAATGATATTGGCATCATTGCGCCTTATCATGCGCAGGTACTCAAGATTCGAGCGGCGCTGCGGACAATGGCCGAGGGGGTCAAAGTTGGTTCAGTCGAGGAGTTTCAAGGCCAAGTACGTTTTAATTTTTTTTGAAGAATGAACCTAGGTTCTCATACCTCCATATAGGAACGCCGAGTCATCATAATCTCGACCGTTCGAAGCAGCAAGGAATTCGTTGAATACGACTTGCGGCACACCCTTGGGTTTGTGGCAAACCCGCGACGATTCAATGGTACGTTTATGGCTTGTTTCTCTGTATACGCTTATTCTTATTTGGTATTTTTTTGTCGACAGTGGCCGTCACGCGCGCCAAGGCTCTCCTCATCATTGTTGGTGATCCCCAGGTGCTCTCGCTGGACCCCCTCTGGCGTTCGTTTCTCAATTACATCCACCTCAACGGGGGGTGGACAGGTCCAGCAATTACATGGGACCCAAATGAAGAAGTGAATGAAGATGGTGGATACGATGCGGCTGTTAGGGAGAAAGCAGGAGTTGATATGAATGAGTTTACAAGGAGGATGGGGGAGATGACAATGAACAGTGTTGATGAGACAGAGGATGCTGATGTGGGCGTAGACAGGCCTTGGAGGGATGTTGAATGAGTGGAAGGAGTGGGGTAACGAGGCTAAAATATTCGTATGTACCATCCAAGTCGTGTGTGCGACATTTTGGTTGTTGTTTAGAATGGTGTCAGTAGATTGTTTTGAATAATATTGTCTTGAGCGCCTTTTCAAGGTAGCTTGAATTGAATTCATCAATAGCCGTTACGTAGGGTCTGCTTCTAGGTTGCCATTTTAAACTTTACAATGGGAATTGAAGCGCAAGTTGCCACAATTATAACTAACACTGTTGGCCTATACACTTAAGGGCTGCAAATGGTGTAGATCAAACCTTTAGATTAAGAATTTTCACTTAAAAAGTCAATGCGATTGCTGGGGCGCTTTCTCGATTCAACTATACGAAATGGGCATATTGAAAGACCCAGGTTAGAGGTTATCATAATTCTAGCAAAGGATATAATTTGAATACCAAAATCAAGACGAGTACAGAACACACCCATTTGCAACCTTTGAAGCAGCATCACCCTTTTAATGTCTGACACTATCAACAAGGGCCTTGAAGGCATCGAGACACAGTCTCGTTCGAAGCAAGTTTCTCTGTCACAACCAACTTCGACGGTAGAACTCGCAAAAACACCGCTCTGGAGGATTCGAGTCGAATCGCTTTCTGAGGATGAACGAATTAAATTGTCGTATAAACGGGCAAAGTCCCTTGCGTTGCACTATCGTAGGTGTCTTGCCATTGCTACCACGGCCTGAAGTTTGACTGACTGAAATTTTGCTCTATATTCAGGTTTAACTGCGGAAGATGTATCGAACGAGAACGAACGACACTGGAAGTTTCACTCAGACCTAATTTTTGGCCTGGACAGTTCCGTTTTCATCTTGCTCTCCATTCATTATAACCTCTGCCTCGGTACGATCACCAAATACTTGCCCAACCGGCCTGATCTGCAGCCTATTGTGGACAAACTCCTGTCGTTTGAATGGAAGTGAGTGATTTGATCATTATTAGCGCCTCTCCATAACAGTTGATGTTCGTCAAGTGGTCAATATTGCCTCACCGAGGTAGGTCATGGTGTCAATGTCATCAATATGGAAACCAGAGCCACTCTTCTTGATGATGGCACTTTCGATCTTCATACGCCATCTGAATTGGGCGCAAAGTAAGTGTGGCGCATTTTCAGGTCTGATAGGAAATGTAGCTTATCTTCATGACCTCGATGTAGATATATGCCCCCCACATCACCTTCTGGTTATCCATGTATTGCAGTCGTTCACGCGCGCCTTTTCGTAGAAGGAGAAGACAGGGGTCCAAAGGTCTTTTTGGTAAAACTTCACGATGGATTCGAAATGGAGCACGGTGTCGTTTCGAAGTTGATAGTTCTCTTACAGACCTCTTTCTATATAAACACTAAATTCACGTACATAGGGTATTGCCACCGAGAGGGGGCTCTCGAACTGTAAGGCATTGCCTTACCTATTTCAATCACGTTCGCCTTCCAGCATCAGCATTGCTCAGTGGGCTCGAAAAGCCCGCCAATATTCGACATGAATTCTTTAACAATATGTCCAGGGTTATTACTGGAACCCTTGTAATGGGGACGGCTGGAGTATCTGCAATGCGCATTGCGTCTTATATCGCTGGGAAATATAGTATCCGGCGTCATGTGGTTGATTCTGCGACCAGATTGCCTAGGTCTATTATTTCTTTCAGCACACAGTACACGCCGATCCTCTCAGCAATTGCCCAAGCTATCGTTCTAAGAAGGTTTTGCGATGACTGTTACAACATGTTCACGCAGAAAGCGGACCCACCTATGAAGCATTTTATTGCTGCCATTGCAAAGACAACAATTCAAAGGTCCGCGCAGGCAACAATTCTAGAGGTCTCGGATAGATGTGGTGCTCAAGGGCTCGCAGAGGCGAATCAAATGTCTTCCCTGCATGTAGGTTTTCAAAATATTACAAATTTTCCTATCTAACAATGTCGTTTATAGGCTGACATGCGCGGTCTTGCAATTGCAGAGGGTGATCTGCTCGTAATCTCTATTCGTAAGTCATACTTTATTCAAACGTTAACTTCGGCCTTATCATCCGATATCGGTCCTTGTAGGCTTCGCAATGGATCTCTTGCGAGGACGTATTGTGGTTCCCCCGTATGTTTATCCTCATAGCCTTCTTGCCAAGCACGAGAAGTCCATGATATCATCCCTCCGCCAATCTCTCAGCAAACATACAAATCCCCGAAGTGAATTGGCCGAAGCCTCCTTATTACCTCATTGTCAAGCCCTGATTGAGGCAATCGGAGCTCGCATGGCTTTTGAGTCGGCTCAGAGACACATCGATGGGGATATTGTCAACCTATTTGTTGCATCACAGTTCAAGAAAGACCCGGCGTGGTACGCCCTCAACGAAGGGTTAGATGGTATGACGCAAACTCAGATGGAGGTCGATGTGGCAAAAAAGCTGCTTCCACGTATCTCTGATCTGCTGGAAATGTTGGAGGTTGAGCCATACATTGTGGCCCCTATCGTTTCGAACGAAGAATGGATTCGATACGTTGATGGATTGCCTGGTTATGGACAACCAGCAAGCACAATCAGGTTCGTCTCTTTTTTTGATTGTTGCTATTGATTCACATTGAAGATCTTTTTAAATTAGAAGCAAATTATGATTATTGTACTGTATTACTGTATGAAAATCCGTCTGAATTCATATGATAAAAACTTGGTTATGATGAATCGATCCCAAAAAGTCAATGATTCCCAAATGTAGACAGACGAGTCACGGGAACTTTGCCAGTTCACCGCTTTCTTTCATACGTCCATGTCGTCTTTCTCTCAGCTCGTCAACGTTTATGTGCAGACAATTGGATTAACAGACGACTAAAGACTGTGGCAGGTCCATGATGAGGGTAAAAGCCGGGAATCGCAGTAATGGGGTTCTCGGTAATTTGACCCAATAAAGTTAACGTTAGCCTCAAGTTGAAAGAGAAGCGGTGATTGAATGAGAGGTGCGACCCTTTATTTTAAAAGTATTTAGCCTTTTACCGACAGAACCTCATTTCAAGGTTAGACGTGTCATAATAACCTCCCGCTCTTCCCTTTTTTCTTCGTTTTTTTCTCGCTTTTTTTTCCTTTTTTTTTCTCAACGACGACGTCCATCATGACCTGTCCCAATGTTCTCGCCAACGGTGCTTGTACTGTCAATAACTGTCGTTATGAGCACCATGTCATCACCTGTGATGTTTGTTCTTTCGTGTTCCCCAACAATTTCCTCTACCAGCGCCACTTGAGCACAAAGCAGCACCTCAACAAACTCGAGAGGAAGGTTACTCAATACCATTGTCCTCTCTGTGCGGTCAACGTTAGCGGTAAACGGACACAGTGGCAACAACATATCCATGGGGCCCGTCATCGTACCAGAGCAGCAATGGAGGGCGTTTCTCCTATCGTTCAACCAGAAGAACCACGCGCTACCCTTACCACCACGTTTTGTGATGTTTGCAAATTCCCTGTTAACTCACGCTTCTATCAACGCCACCTTAGCGGAGCAAAACACCAGTCGCGTGTTACTTTTTCGCGTTATTCAAGCGCATTGGAAGAGTCCGAGTCAGACAAGAACGATGTCGTTGTGGAGGGTGTGTTTGACTTTAAATGCATCGAGCCAGACACCGCCAGTTCTGGTGTACGTACCAATGCTGTGATAAAGACGAGCAACCAGCTCTGCAAGGCGACGTTGATTGAGGTCAAGCTTTCATCTGACCACAAACCCTTCGGGTCATCACCATGGTCCGTCCTTTTTTCCTCATTTTATGTCCTTCGTTTACTGAGCCATGTGCAAATACACACAGCTTCACCATTGAAAAGGCGCACACCCTCTCTTCACGCAGGATCTCATATTACAACCCCATAGAAATGACGATTTCCTTCCAACAGCGTTTTGTGGGGAGGTATCAGGATCGCATAGAGATGATCTTTGAAGACGCGACCTTCAACAAACGTTTTGTCATCACCAAACCTCTCAGAGCCATTGTTGGAGATCAAGACCTCCACACCGAACTTGCGCCCAAACAGGCTTATAAGCCTCGTCAGGCCGTCCTCCGCCCTCCAGTCCGGGATGTTATCCCTGGTATCAAACCGCCAGCCCAAACCTCTATCAAATATGTTGCACCACTTCCAAAAGCCGAGATACCGCAATACCTCAAGAATATCCTTGACGGTCCAGAGAAGAGTTCTGCAAAGATTGCGGACAGGATCAGGAAGATTGTCCTGCCAGATCGACTGGGTGTGGATTCGTATGGAAGGTTCTTCAAGTTGCTGCTGTGGATCGAGGAATTCAAAATGGAGTACGTTAATACGTTATAGTTATATCTACAATAATGTTCTCTACTTATAAACTTCCTTATAGGCAGGATTTAGCCCGCTATGATATCATGGACGCCAAATTGATGCGCCATAATCAGTATTATTAGTAAGGCCCCCCTTTTTTCGTAGTCGTCTCTTGGTTCCGACGATTTTTCGACTTCAGTCTTGAGGTACCAGGTCTGGCCGAAAAGCGTCCAAGTGTGTTGATGGGTTAGTATCCGACTCTTCTTTATACTCTTCATTATTTCTGACGTCGATAATCACTCTCCTTAGGTGATCGCATCCTTGTACAGGAGCAGGGTTCTTTGGATGGCAGATGGTATGAAGGCCACGTCCATGTTGTCCGACAACACGAAGTTGGCCTCCGATTCCACAGCACCTTTGATCGTTACGCAGCTGGACGCCGATTTAATGTTCGTTTCAAGCTGAACCGTACACCTATCAAACGTCAGCATCAGGCCATGGATTCGCTATTTACTGAAGAGCGCATTTTGTTCCCGGATTTACGACACCTTCATGAATTGCAACAGCGCATGCAAGCACGAATTTCGCTGAACCCTTTCAACCCTTTGATTGCGAGGAACGAACCTCAAATGCAGGCCATTCATGCCATGCTTGCCATGCCACCTGGGTCATTACCATTGGTTATTTTTGGCCCGTACGTCACTCACATTTCATGATATTATTTTTGTGCTGAGGCCGTGCTTCAGTCCCGGAACTGGGAAGACGATAACCATCATCGAGGGTATCAAACAAATATTGAGCACGAATCGCAGTGCTTGTATCCTTGCATGCGCCCCAAGTAACTCTGCCGCCGACCTCATTGCTATCCGACTGATGGATTTCCTTCAACCCGATGAAATGTTTCGCTTCTACGCGCCCTCGCGAATGAGGGAACAGGTTCCGCACAAACTTCTACCATATGCCTATCTATCCTCGGATGGGCATTTCACTATCCCTCCTCTCTCCCGTGTCCGCCGCTTTCGCATCATTATCTCAACCTCAATCTCAAGTTCTTTTACTGCTGGGATAGGGATGGCAAGAAGCCATTTCACGCACATATTCTTGGACGAAGCAGGTCAAGCAACAGAACCTGAAGCGTTTGTGTCGATTAAGATGATGGCTAATTCAAACACAAATGTCGTGTTGAGTGGAGATCCAAAGCAGCTTGGGCCTGTTATTAGATCGGGGGTTGCAAGGTCTTTGGGGCTGGAAGAGAGTTATCTGGAGAGATTGATGCAGAGAGAGGCGTATGATTTCAAGAACGGGGCGAGGTCAATGAGGTATATTATTTTTTCACTCTTCTATGAGCTTTTTATGCTTATACAATTATTTCTTTCTAGTGTCTTCAAGCTCACCAAGAACTTCAGATCGCATGAGGCCATCTTGCGTTTCCCCAATGATAGGTTCTACGACGGCGAATTGACACCGCACGGAAACGCCCAACTTATAAATTCATACCTAAACTCTTCGTACCTTCCTTCATCTTCCTTTCCTATCGTCTTTCATTCTGTGTCTGGGAAAGATGACCGTGAAGCTTCGTCTCCGTCGTTCTTCAATATCGACGAGGTCATTCAAATTAAATCGTATATCAGGAAGTTGAAGGAGGATCGCAGATATCGAACCGGTGCGTCTGAGTTTTTCTGATATATCAAGTCTTATCCTGACTCGCCAATGTTTAGCTGATGCTGATATTGGTGTCATTGCCCCGTATCATGCTCAAGTTGTCAAGATCAGGAATTCACTTCGCAACCTTGCGGATGATGTTAAGGTTGGGTCCGTCGAGGAGTTCCAAGGACAGGTATGTCGTTCGTCTATATGTTGGCCATTCTATTGCTGACCGAACTTAATCGAATAGGAGCGAAAAGTTATCATTATTTCTACTGTGCGAAGTAGCAAGGAGTTTATCGAGTACGATTTGCTGCACACTCTTGGCTTCGTTGCAAATCCAAGGCGCTTCAATGGTGCGTCATATCTTTGATCGCATTGATTTGCCTTCCTAATTAGCTGTCTGATTCTATAGTTGCCGTTACCCGTGCCCAAGCACTTCTCATCATCGTGGGAGACGCACAAGTTTTGTCCCTCGACCCTCTCTGGCGGTCATTCCTCAACTATATCTACCTAAGTGGTGGTTGGACAGGTCCAGGCATTACATGGGATCCCAAAGAGCCCGTCAACGAAGGTGGAGGGTACGACCAGGTTATCCGCAAAGCGGCTGGTTTTGATATGAACGAGTTTTCCAAGCGAATGGAGGAAGCGACAATGGCAGGTGTGGAGGATTTAGATGCCAACGTGGATAGACCCTGGAGGGACGTTGAGTGATCCGGTGTACCATATCTGGAAATTGGGGGTCAGGAATTAGAGTGTCAGGGAAGATATTGAGGGTGCCACTGGACGACGACATTCCGACCCGACGGAGGAGAGTTGGGTCCACTTTTATAAAATCGTTCAAGCGCGATGAGTATTTTATGCAGATGTTATTTTATGGTTTGGTAGCTAATAAATTCATTTAATATCAGTCGTTGCCACTCGACCTCTGTTGATTTTCTAAAATTGGGGTATGAACGTCGTAACGAGGGCATACTGCGCGTGTTTGGACCAGTTATGAGATGCTCAATAATTGAGATACCAGACAATGTCCATGGACAATGGCAGCCGGGCGTGTTTTGTTTGTTTCAATGCTGTGCCGGATTGCATTGTGCCACTCGGTCAGTTTCCCGGCGCATGATGGGAATTTCGCAACGCGTCGAGATAGTGGTCACGTTACCTCGTTAAGATAGCCCTAAAGGTTCGTCGTTTGCTTTTTATCTTGTCAACCTTCCTCCACAAGGTATTACCACAACGCTTCCTCCGCTCCCTCTAAACCTTCGAACGCCTACAAGAACCCTCTGTTCATTCATACGCCGCTTTATTTCACATTCTCGAAAGATTACACGTTCTTCAAGAGGGAAATGGAGATTCCGATCGACTGGACTACGTTCAACTATGATGATGATTTGGATTCAAGTTGGGCACCCCATCCTAGTATTGCCTTTGATGAAACTTTGCCACCTCAACATGAATCTATGGTGCCCTTCGACGCGTCTTCAGTCTACTTGACAAACCCCTACAACGCGGTTGGCGTCAATACCA
>NHTK01005876.1:0-23290 GCA_002938355.1 Panaeolus cyanescens | reverse complement strand
CAGCTGTCGCAACCACTGATAGGCAAATCACGATTTTTCCGACATCTTGAAACTCGATAGACAAATTCTTCGGCCTTTTCGTGCTCGAATAAAGTCACCGCCAACTGTGTAGGCAAAGCGTTGGTCCACTCTGGTCTACTCCGTCCATTTGAACGTAAAAATAAATCGAGTTAGCGGTTTCCTGCGCTAGGGTAGTGGACGCTGGTAAAAACTAGACGAATATGTGCAAAGTCTGTGCTCTACACACCTCGGGTTCTAAAGTTGAATGCACACCATCATTCTGATATGTTGTGCTTCTCAATTTCATTTTTACACCCTGTCAAATGTCGCTTTTTATTGTTTCTTCGGGGTGTGCATAAGAGCCGTTCACCTTGTCACGTTTAAAAATATGAGGGGTCTTGTGATGCGAATGAAGGGTGGGTTTCGAGCAGGGGTGCAGAATTGTGCATAATATCATTATGATTGTGATAATAGGTTAACACCGTCGGTGTGGATGATATAATGCGGACACAACGGAGGGAACTTGACAAGTTAACAGAAGATATCGATGTGACTTAGCAGAGCAGAGTGGTCGATACTTAGCGCTAGCATGAGCAGTGCCACCGTCTCTGTGGGTGCACTGCGTGTCGTGGTGATGTGTAGTGTGATCATGCGATCACCAGGATAGGAATAGCACCTGGATCCACCCCATGTGCGGGGTACTGATGGCATAATACGAGTACCATTCGGACATGATATCATGGAAGGAACTTGACTTTAGGGAATAGGCCACGCACTTTCATTATCAGCCCAACTCCGAGTGAGAACGACCATTGTCATTGGCAGCTGCACTCATGACCACCGCTTGTCCTTGCTGCCTTGCGACACCACTTTCACCTGGATCAAAGTGACTTCATGGATCAAGCATCCCATTTGTAGTGAAAGGAAGGAAGGAGACGAAGCGATAACAGAAACCACGAGAATGAGTCATCCTGACTGGGTTCATTGATAAGTGCAACGGATATGACGGATCGCAACGCGGATGGCGAGTTGAGCAGAGCACGCACTCAACCGGGCAGTGCTGACTCTGGATACTTGTTGATGATTACGCTGCCAAATGAAAGGAAGGAGTATCATATGATCACTACTTGAGCCTTTGTTGACACGTTAATATTAACATGGGACGTTCTACTCTATTGCGCAGTGTGTCGTATCATACATATGGGGTCGAACGAGGTTGAAAACGATTGCACGCGGACTTGGACCTGTCAAAAACGCAATGAAAGCACAGAGTATCGCTTTCATGGCTTGAACTTGAGCTCGTGAAAGGGAATGGTCTGGCAATATTACTAGCGTAGCATAGCATTGGTTTCGGGATATCTACCTCCTCCTCCGGGATGACTGGGCAGGGTAAGTACTTAGCTAGACTCCTGCTATCATGTTGCAGCACACTAGTACTATACGGACCCATCTTTCCTTTACGAGGGATCCGGATGGTTGAAAGTTCCTGAGTTGCCTGAACCATCATCATGGGGTCTACAGCGCTGGTCAAAACAATGAACAATTTATGGGCTGTTAGCTGTGCTTTCAGTGTCTTGGTAAAGATAGAACAGATGTGGCGTTTTACATAGTACGGAGTGGAGAGATAAGATGATGGTGTGACTGAGATAGTATTTCTGTCTTGACCTTGAACAAATGAAGCTCCGGCGTGCAAGGAGCGTCGTCTCAGAAACACCGCTTCTGACGGTGCTTTTAAGTGTTACGAACCTCTCGCTGTTTGATGATCATTCTTCGAATCCTTGTCAATATGGTATATCAGTGGATGCGTTATGTCGTACACCGACGGCGTCGAAAGCCAAGCTGAGAAAAGATAAGATGAAAGTGTTGACGTGTCGTGGAAAAACTTGACTCGACGAACGCGGCCTAGTTCAATCACCGTTTGCCTAAAGGCCGTTCGAAGTCCCCATTCCAACGCCGTTTTTAATTATAAGCACTAGACGCAATATCAATGCTCGAAACCTGATTCGGGGAATCGCAGTTTTCTCCTCCCCGTTGATGACCATCATGCCGTCGACTCAGCCTGACGCTCGAGGAGAGCTAAGTATACCCGCTTGAAATAGTGTTACTTAGCATAATCTATTTTTCAAGAATCAATAGCATATGAAAGACTTATCGTCTCCGCAGCGCCTGTACCGGTCTTGATCAAAACTTATATCTGATTCTTCAACCGCATCATGGATCAAGAGAAGGATCAAACTGGCCTGTTGCCCCGCATAGCCCAATTGCCCCTTTGCTTCCGTCGCCGAGGCGTCTCGTCCCATTCAGACATGTAACAGATTCAACAAGTGAATTGACCCGTATCCATGCCATGGGGTATTGCACATGATATCATCACCACGTCCACACACCCATAACGATGACCAGATGGCAAACTCGACTGCCGCAGACAGCCGCCCGTGTGGCTGCACCGCTGCCACACCTTTTCCACCGGTCCGCAACGTTACCGGTTTGAGACTTGGCTGGCTGTTCCAGGTGGCAAAAAGCAGTCTACCCTGTGCTACTGCAGCGTTGCAACTTGTGCGGCTGACCTGGGCTGAATTGTCACTCCCGACTCCCGAGCCTTACAGCACATAGCGAGATAGTGGGAACACGATTCGATCCAGTCTTGAATATTTGGCAACTATTCAGAGTGTTTTACTTACCTTACCTGCTCAATTACCCAAGGGGGACTCGGGAGGGAGCAATATTGGAAGCAATTGTGCAGTCGGCTTTTTGCGAGGCTTTCATCATTTTCCCCTCGAGGGCGAGATCAACCAGGGCGTACTCGTAGACGCAGTATCATTTAGGGTCTTGCAGTAATTCCACCGATGTTACTACATAGACTAGAGTTGCGACATTTATCCGACGGCTGGCCGAGCTTAAACGCTCGAATTTCGAGCCTACAATTGCGGGCCGCATATGCTTAAGTATGTCTGCTGATAAGTCTGAATCTAAAATGGCAATCGACCGCGCGCGCGCGCTGTATAAGGGAGTTATCCTTCGGCGCTCTCCGAATCAGAGAAATCGGGCAGCCTTGGAATTAGGGTTCACGGTTAGGAAGCAGTTGATTATTGCTAATGTATCGTGAGGGTAACTGGTGGGCAAAGAGGGTTAAGCAGTATGCTTTTCACCCTCCTGTGGCGAACGGGCATGAGGTGTATTCAACCTTGGGAAATTCGCTCGTCCTCCTCGTCCTCACAGCCTTGAAATATAACGCGTGCTCAACGATTCTTATCTCGGGATTTTGTGGACCAGTCACCTTTAGAGCTGAGGTTGGACACACGATAAGTTGAACGTCTTGAAGGTGATTGAGTTGAATGAAGGCGCACATGATTCGTGTTAAATTTAGACCAGCTTCAACATGCGTTAATGAATGCATGCATACGTCGAATACAATATTATACATGGGACTTGGAATGTCAAAGGATCGTGATATTGCTTGCGCGTAGAAAGCCGATGCACTTGCCGGAGCATCAATTAGCAGCACTGGGGGTTTTATAGTTAACCTGTTAACCCCCAGACTCGCGCGACTTAGCGCCTTCATTGACCGTCATGATACATAGATACTTATCTGGAGGTATACATGATTGGGGACGGGTGTTTGCAGATTGTGTTTCAAACTCCCGCAATGAGGATTTTAACATCCATTGAATGCAGCATGATAGGAGCTCTGCTAACCTCGCAACGTTATCCCTTTGAATTATGTTCAGATGAAACCTAAAGATGAGGTCGTACTGCAAATATGCAGTTATGCACCCTTAACCGCCACCTCCTGTGGAGCTGTTTAGATATCGCGTTGCGTGGAAGCGGGGGCGGTTACTAAATGGCGCATTCTGCCATGTGGCAATTTGCCACGCGAGTTTACGGATCACTCCACAACCCCGTCTGATATCCCGGATTAAGAACTTCCTCCTGTTTTTTGGCGGCATCGACAACTCCGACATCAACGACTTCAAGGGCAAGTAAACAGATCGATATGCCAACTTGCTTGGGGGATGAGCGTGCTCTCGCAGGTGTGAGATAAGTTCATTAGTCAGAGAGACTTCCATTCGCTGAGTCGGCCTCAACTCAGCCCCAATACTCCAAGATATGCGACGCTCCGGTTCCGTGATATTCATATCGTCGCGCACGTTTTTAAGGTCCTGAAGACCAACCTTCCTAATAATACCTTGTGCATAGTAAAACAGAGGATATAACATGACCTTGGAGTCCGCTTATCCGTAGGTCATTGAATGCCGGAGCGTGATTTAGTGCAGAGCCACATGTGGGATGCAGTCGCAGCATTTTACATACTTAGCAGCCACAATGTAACCGGAATGTTGTACTTAGCTATGTTGCCACTTACCCTATATACTTGTGTACTTGCTCTATGTACTTGTGTAGCCCAGAGGATTGGAGAAATGGACTACATGCTCATGTCTGTCCGGACATGAAGCCTCAAGGCGGCCTGGCTACGAATTTTCATCATGAGACCAATATGTGGCAATGATCAGGGACATTTCACCCTCTCCAGGCAGGCTATTGAGATCTCCACGATCGTTGTGCGGCCCTCGAAAGTAAATTACTCTCATCTCCAGCACCGGCCGACGAACACTCCATACATGATTATTCATGGCCCAACAGCGTTATCCTCTCCTCCTCACTGCGTATGACCACAGACTGCGTAAAAGCATCGAATGATTGAACTAGACTCGCCTGTTCGTGTACACAATGAACTAGAGAGACTTCCGCCTCATAGATAGGGGTAACTGGCTGAGTAATGCTAATGTCAGTTGGAACATGGCCAGGGACGATCATCGAGTGCCATCGTCCCTTTAAAGCCCTTTAACTTATACAATAGTTGAAATTCAAATGATTGTGATCTGTTAGCTTCTGTTAGCCTTTTCAAATAATAAATTGGGAGGTCCGGGCGTCTTCTCGTTGGTGCTGTTTCCAGTGCGACGGATTGATTGACGATCGACGGTGATCGCGATGATGGCGGAATCATTATTGAGTTTGGCTGAATGTACATACCTACGAAAATCAGCCAGCATTCAAAGATTGGCGTTTTTATAATTAAAACAATGCATAGTTTGCTGCAGAAAACAACAGTTAACTGTTACGCTTCAAGGCTTTACAATATAAAATCCTAGAAATTCCATGCGGAGCCGCAGAACTTTCAGGCTGGGTCAAAGCAAGTTCCTATGCGTATTTATGACATGCCTTAGACATGAATAGTGGTGCGTGGTTGCTAATGAACAATCGACAATAAAGTTCATGCCCAGGACTAGGGCTTGAAGGCACAAAGGGCTCGACTGTTGACTCGTGTCACTCAAAGGGCCTATATATGTGCCTAACAATCTCCAGCTTTGACCCGAGCAGAAATAATTCTAATTACTGACAGTTATCCTACTTATCTACCCCATGACCGCTGGACATGATACTCAACTTTACTAGACCAAATTAGTCCATGTGCGAAATGATTTTTCCATCACAAACTAAGTACTGTTTACACAACTGAGCATCATGTCCAGACCCTGCCTAAAACGCGATAATGAAATAACTTGAAGTATGAAATGAATTTACGAAACATTCTACGCTTAGAAGTATTTAAGTGTGCCATCTTGCGACGAATCAATCGCTAGGTAATATGTGGGGACGCTCCTCTGCTTGAGTGCCGTTGCATGCTGGAGTATGCCGAATGTGGTACTGACACCTTAATTCCAGAATGTCAGTGGCAATGTTTTCGAATAATTCGATTGGCTGCTAGACGGCCTGTGGAATGGATGTGATTGGAGGACTCAGCTCCAGGATGCCGACGGTACGTACTGAATGTATTCAGAAGTATTAGTCCTAATGTGATTCAATTATAATCGGCGAAGAAGACCGAGTGCTTGTGGCAATTGAGAGAAGCCAGGAAGAGGATAAGTTAGTTTATTTGCCCTCGTAAGTAGTGGTCTGTCAATGACATCCGACATGAACAAAACTTTCGATTCTCGAGTCTCAATCTGCTTGAGCTCTGTGCTTTCAAAGTTGCCATTGGCAGGTGATCAATATCCCAGTCCTTGGTTGAACCATGAAGCAGTGCAGCGTGTTTTATTACTCCAATAACGTTTAACGTGAATACCCTACCATAAATGGGTACCACAGCTTAAGAGGTGTGGACAGAGGCCGGGCCGCCAGGAAAGCCTTTTAGAGTTCTCGGCCGATAGCTCCTCCTTCTGCGTCACGGCGTCGAGACGTCGCAATTTTGAATTCGATATGATGACTTGTAAATCGTCAATCCTTATCGATAGAGACAGGCGAGTCACGACCAGAGAGTGACAAGTGTTGATTATGGCACGAGTCCATCTCTCCTAGAAAGACATATAAGGCGGCCTACTTCTGGGAAAAATTTCAAGGCACAGCACTGATATTGTGGGCATAGTGTGGACCAGCAGGGCAGCAATTGTGTCGATATCCATTGTATACAGAGACACCCAAGGGAACCGTGGTAAGTCATATGTTGTGGAGTGAGTAGGTATGTTAGACAGCCGTGTTCCATGGATTAATGACAGTGATAGTCGCAGCAAACCATCGGCCGCCAGGTTGGTGACAGAAAACCTAAGGCAGATAGTCCCAAACCGGATAGCGTCCTCCAAAACTATGGGAGTTCATCCTTTGGGCGCTGTCATTGCTGAATGAACACAAAGTACCTGTCAAGATAAAGGTAAAGATGCAATACGAGATTAGCCAGCAACTAGAAGGAGAAAAATCCTGACGGTGAACGACAACTACCGGCGGGAAAAGAGGTCTTCCCCCGTCGGAAGAACTAAGTTCGTGTCGAGAAGCAGAATAAGTTATTGCTTGATTGAGGATCGCTGCTAACTACCCTCTCTTCTTGCAAATAATGCTTATCATCCGCAAATAGAAAGAGTGACAGCTGGTGGAACAAGATGTTCGAAGTTGGGTTTCCAGCCTTAGGCATTAAGCTATATTCCGATTTCGGTGCTCGTTCCTTTGAGAAGAGCGGATGTTATTGAGCTTAAGAAAAGCTGCGGTCCTGCAAGACCTCGTGCGTGTTTAGCTAAATAGAGATTCAAATTCAACTGATAATCCAATCCTTTAAAGCACTTTACTTGCAAGATATGCTAACACATAATTGGAGCTTTCAAGAAAGGTGTTGTCAGTGTCAGTCTCGTAGAGTTGCTTTTAATTCGAACATGCAGGTCCCCATAAGATAAGAGCAGAGATGAAAAGCCAGAAATTCGAGTGTATATTAACGCGTAAGCTTTCATGAACAGTACGGTAGAGGACAATAGCTCGATGAAGACAAGAAGAAAGGCGACACGAAGACGCGTTCAAGCTCAGCAGTGTTGTCAAATTAAAGCACGTGATGGGAATTAATTTCTCTTCCTGTCATGCCATGACATAACCGCCAGGAAAGCTTGACATAGCCAGCAACTTGTCCACATTCTCAACCAGATCAGACCTCTCGACTCTATCGTTCCGAACGGGCTTTATTCTTGCGTATCAGACTTGAAGCAACGGTATATACACATTTGAACCTATAGCCTGTTGTGCGCCCTTTAGAAATGGACGTTGTGAAAGCTGTCGAGACATACATCACCAAGATGGTGTCGACGCCATCCGCCATGAAGGTGCTGCTTCTAGATTCGCATACGGTATGAACTTCCGCATATGATTCATTTCTGGTCTTCTAATCTAATACAACAGACACCTATAGTTTCTCTTTCGGCGACACAATCCACTCTTCTATCGCACCAAGTTTACCTGACGGATCGAATAGACAACAAGAAGAGGGATAGAATGGCGCACATGAAGTGTATCTGTTTTCTCAAAAACAGTGAAGAGAGTCTTGAGGCTTTAGAAGACGAACTTAAAGAGCCTAAATACGGAGAGTATTATCTGTGTCAGTCGGTGAATCTCCTGGTCAGAGTACGGTCAAACACTTGGTTATTGAACAAGAATCCTGTTTCTAGATTTCAGCAATGTCCTTACGAAAAGTGCCATCGAAAGACTAGCCTCTGTGGATGAATATGAGGTCGTTCGTGAAGTTCAGGTACGCTCACTTTTGTGGATTCTGGAAATTTACCCCCTATCCTGAGAACCATCATTCCGTCTTTAGGAATATTTCGCCGACTACGCGCCTATCCTTCCTTGTCTGTTTTCTTTGAATCATACACCATCGTCGTCGCGACCACTCTATGGCTCCAGCCTCAACTCATGGGACCCTAAAGCACTGGATGCAGCGATGCAAGGCATCACAGCTGTTCTTCTAAGTTTGAAGAAGAAACCCATAATTCGATATGAGAGGATGAGTCCTATGGCAAAAAAGCTAGGGGTTGAGATACAGGTAATTTATCTTTCTCTTACCCTGCTGGTATGTGCTGAATCTACTTAGCATCGCATGCAATCCGAGTCCTCGCTTTTCGATTTCCGCCTGACCCAAGTACCTCCACTCCTCCTCATTTTAGACCGCAGAAATGATCCCGTTACACCTTTATTATCGCAATGGACCTATCAAGCTATGGTTCACGAGTTACTCGGTATACAGAATGGGAGAGTCGACCTTAGTAAGGTTCCTGACATTAGACAGGACTTGGCAGTGAGTGACTTCGTTAGCGTTTCTTGTGCTGTAGCAAATCTCATATGCCTACTCGTAGGAAATCACTCTATCAACGAGTACAGATTCATTCTTCCAACAAAACTATTTGGCGACTTTTGGTGACCTGGGTACTTCGCTCAAGGATTACGTGCACGACTATCAAAGTCGTTCCTTGGCTCAGTCACCATCATCTATCAATTCAATTGCAGATATGAAGCGGTTTATCGAGGAATTCCCAGAATTTAAAAAGCTGGGCGGAAACGTTAGCAAGCACGTCGCGCTCGTCGGGGAGCTCAGTAGGCTGGTCAACCGAGATAAATTGTTGGAACTGGGAGAAGTTGAACAAGGTCTAGCAACTAGCGCAGGTGCCGATTTTAAGGTCTGCTCCCCCAGATTCGTATTGGAGGTATTGCTGACTATGAAGACAGAGCGTTCAAACTTTGGTTACCGACAACAGTATACCACCTTACGGAAAGCTACGATTGGTTATGTTGTATGCTTTGAGGTATCAAAAGACGCAAACGGCCAATATTGCGACACTTATCAATCTTTTACTCAATAATGGTGTATCACGGGAGGATGCCCGAGTGAGTACGACGTGATGTGATTCGAACCGACACTCACAGTCAGCAATAGCTGGTGTATTTATTGTTGAACATCGCTGGCGCTGATCAGAGACAAGACGATCTTTTCTCCACCGAATCATTATTGGCCAAGGGTCGATCTGCCTTGAAAGGCCTAAAGGTTTGTGGACTGCCAGAGGTTTTGACCATGAGCTGATGATTCAATTTCTCTATTTATCAGGGAGTTGAAAACGTTTATACACAACACACTCCCCATCTTTCACAAACTCTGGAACATCTTTTCAAAGGCAGACTAAAGGACACTAGTTATCCTTTGCTAGAAGGTTACGGACCGAATGCTGGTCTACAGAGGTTCGTTGAGTCGGAACTTACGTCGCATATGGCGCTCACAGTAAATATAGACCTCAAGATGTCATTATCTTCATGATTGGTGGTACCACGTATGAGGAAGCTCGTACTGTAGCTCTATATAACCAGGATCCTGTGGCTGCTTCAAATGGAGGAATTACGAATCCAGGAGGAGCAAGGATCCTCTTGGGCGGAACATGTGTCCACAACTCATCTTCGTACGTTTACAGCTTGGCTGACTGCAATTCACTGTCTTGACCATGTCTATAGATACATCGAGATGTTACGTGCAGCGGCGGAAAATCTACCTGCATCCGTCTATGATCCGCCCCCAGAATCTGCCTCGAACGCTCCTATTTTGAATTTAAATTTGGGAGGTGTAAATGTGAGTCTTGGAGGACCTGCTGGCACAGGCGTTTATAGGACAAGTGGTGAAGGTGTGAATGTGCAAGCAGATGGGCTTCGAGATGGTGTAATGAATCTAATAGGCAAAGTGAAGCAAGGGGTCGATCGCATTGGCATTCAGTAATGGATAGTTGCTAGTTTTGTATTCTTTATTCTGTCGCTATATATTAGCTATATACTACTCGACGTTGAGCCTGTATTTCTCCGCAAAAGTGTCGCACATCGAGGTGGGGCGAAAGTTCGGGAGATGGTGGTAGGTCCACGTGCGCTTGGACGCGAAGGTGACACGTCAATCCGGTCACGCGATCGGTGGACTACGCTGTCAGTGCTAAGACTTTTCTACTCTACCATAACCACATTTCCTGATTACTTTCTCTTCTTCCCCCCTTTGCGTCTTCATACTTTGTCAGACCTTTTCAAGGCTGCACGCCACGAACAGGTATCGCTATGGCTAAAGGTATTTTTGCTAGTCTAAAGGGTGTCGATGCCTTCGGAAAGGTATGCCGCTTTGCTTGAACAGATTCCATTTAGAACGTGGCAATCTAATGTCCAACATAGACCACCGAAGATGTTAAGGTCAAAACCCGTACCGGTGCACTCTGTGAGTGCTATTCGAAGCAATGGCGACCCTCCAAGTCCTGACAATTTTCTACAGTGACCCTCATATCCACCGCTATTATCCTTAGCATCACGCTGATGGAATTTATGGACTACCGAAAGGTCCACATCGACACATCAATCGTTGTGGACAAGAGTCGAGGGGAGAAGCTCACCGTCAACCTTAATGTTACCTTCCCAAGAGTTCCATGCTTCTGTGCGTCGACATCTGATTCTAACGGTCCAAGGTACTGACGTGTTCGGTCGGCTAATCGGTCGTTACAGTGGTTAGCGTTGATGTCATGGACATTAGCGGAGAACTCCAGCGAGATATTTCACATAACGTTCTTAAGCTGCGGTTGGATCACAACGGTGCTGCTATTCCAAATTCTCACAGCGCCGAGTTGCAAAACGACCTAGAAAAGATTCACGGAACTAAGAAAGATGGTTATTGTGGATCTTGTTATGGGGGTATGGAGCCGGAGAGTGGCTGTTGTAATACTTGCGACGAAGTCCGAGAGGCATACGTGAACAGAGGCTGGAGTTTCAATCAACCCGAATTGATTGAACAGGTGCGTGGATATACGCTCTGCTGCGCAAAGCCGTTGCTAATCAATTACTACGTTTAGTGTCGTGACGAGGGGTGGGCCGACAAACTAAAGGAACAGGCTGATGAGGGGTGCAATATTAATGGTCGTATTCGTGTTAACAAGGTTATTGGAAACATTCACTTCTCCCCCGGACGATCCTATCAAGTCAGCAACCGCAACCTCTACGAGTTGGTTCCTTACCTCCGGGATGACCAAAACCGTCATGATTTCTCGCATACCATCCACCATCTTGCTTTCGAGGGTAAGAGTCCCCGAATGTACAAGGTCAATGCATGGCCAGCTAACCTGTTGTTATTTAGGCGATGATGAGTACGATTACTGGAAAGCCGAAGCTAGCCAATCTATGAAGCAAAAGATGGGTCTTACCTATAATCCGCTGGACGGAGCTGTTGGTATTGTAAGTTAAATCCTGAAACCCTAACACCTCAATTTCGTACTTACCATTGATTTTTAGACTAGCAAAGCTCAGTATATGTTCCAATACTTCCTCAAGGTTGTCTCGACGCAGTTCCGCACTCTGAATGGCCAAATTGTAGGTCGCTAAAGCACAAAAATTCTTTCGCAGACTAAGCTGCTTTCTTTAGGTCAACACCCATCAATACAGCGCGACCCACTTCGAACGTGATTTGTCTGAAGGTTTCAACGGACACAACCCAGGAAACATTCACGTCCAACACGGAATCAACGGTGTTCCTGGTATGATTCAAGTCAATCCTTTTTTGAGCTATTTCTCACTATTTTACAGGTGCTTTCTTCAACTTCGAAATCTCCCCCATCCTCGTTGTGCATTCGGAGACACGCCAATCATTCGCTCATTTCATTACATCGTGAGTGGTATTCTTTCTTGCTTTTATTTTTGCAGATATTTACCATTCTTCAGAACTTGCGCCATCGTTGGAGGAGTTCTCACTGTTGCATCTATCATTGATAGCATTCTATACGCAACTGGCAAGACTCTCAAAAAAGCGGGTGGCTCTGGTTCAAGCGGAGCTTATGGCAAGCTCATGTAAGTTGTTGTGTGTACATTCGAGGACGAGACTCGGAGTACCTTACATTGTATCATATATTCTATGGAATCGAGAGATACATCAATCTATTAGCTATGGATATTATTTATAATGGATTTGATTCGGGCCAAAAACTAGGCGTGCCGTTTCAACACCTTCCAATAGTATCTGATTTAAAGCTGACTATAGCCCAGTACTCAGTATCCATTGCGCAAGTCTGAGTTTTGTGAAAAAAAAATTCAATGATAGAAATGGACATCGGAATGACGTCGTCATGCTCGGAAATCTTGTCGTGACCAATCGGTGTTTGTTGCTTCCAACCATCATCATGCATCATTGGGCATCAAATTATAGACTAAGAGACTCAGAGAGCGCATGGGTCCCGTGTGCAACACATGCAACTTAAGCTGACACCTGAATATACACTCTAGGTCTACAGCTCTTATCTACCCCTCTTTTCTGCTGTTTCTTTGGCGTCTGCAAACAGGTAGCTTCCAGGCTAAAGACGAAGACGAATCTCAGAATGCTTTCAATAGGACCGGCATTCTCTTTTCTTCTGGCAATCACATATGCATATGCCGCGCTGCCAGTCCTTCCCAGCTATGATTCTCAAACAATCCTCCGTGAAGAATATGCTGGCAACATCTGTGAGCCTTGTGGTTCCATACCGCGTTGCATGGGCTCATGATGGACTCCAACGTAGATGAGTCGATCAGCCATTCAGAAATTCAAGATTACAGCCTTCGAGTTGCGCAACCTCGACTATGTGACCCTTCGGTGCGCCAATACTCCGGATATCTGGAGGTTTCCTCTGACAAGCACCTCTTTTTTTGGTGAGTAACAGCAAGATTTCATGGTATAGATCAATGACGCTCAGTCAATGCAGGTTTTTTGAATCCAGGACGTCGCCTTTAGATGCTCCTTTAATCCTTTGGCTAAGTGGTGGTCCTGGATGCAGTTCAACATTCAGCCTTTTGTTCGAAATGGGACCCTGCAGAATAACCAACCAAGGAAACGACACGACCATCAATCCATATAGCTGGAACCAGAACGCCAACATCATCTTTTTGGATCAGCCCGTCAATACTGGGTTCTCTTACGCTGACAGCGGCAAAACTGTTGGCAACACTCCGGACGCTGGCAGAGATGTTTACGCGTTTCTGCAATTGTTCTTGAACCGCTACCCGGAATATGCTAAAGCTCCTTTCCATATTGCCTCTGAAAGCTATGGTGGTGTCTTTGCCCCTAATTTTGCCAAAATTATCTTCGAAGAAAATGAAAAGCTCGTCTTGTCGCATTCCCATTTAAAGCGCATAAACCTTTCCTCGATTATCATTGCTAATGGTCTAACGGACCCTTATCTTCAAATGGGTTCTGTAGCTGAATATGTTTGCGAGGGCCCGTATCCTATATTCGAGGCGGACGGAGTTCAGTGTGCTTCATTGCGTCACGAAACAATTCCGATCTGCCAAAGGCTCATCCAGGATTGCTACAAGTTCAATTCGAAGAAGGCCTGTGCACCCGCACACAAGTATTGCTACACTCATGTCTGGGGCTCGCTTTTTGGTAAGCAGCACTTGTTTATATGCGGATGTCGTCTAATATCTGCTGTAGAGAGCGGCCGCAATGTATATGACGCTCGTCAAGTATGTGATCGGGGCAAAACGAATGGTGGACATGGGTGTTACGAAGAGGCTGCCTGGATCGATTTTTGGATGAATGCAACGGCCAATAAGGCTGCCCTCGGGGCCAAGCTTGACAAGCCTGTTGTATCATGCAACATGAATATTGCGAAGGAATTCCTCAAAAATGGAGATGGGATGCATCACACGGCTCTGTTGCTACCAGACCTTGTGAATGCTGATGTCCGTCTTTTGGTTTATGCCGGTGATGCAGGTATGTGTGCTCTTAGACTATCAATTATCGGATGATTGTTCATTCGATATCTTTTCCTCGTCTCAGATATGATTTGTAACTACATGGTCAAACACATTGCCTTGATTTTTGTTACATTGACTAATTTCTACTCATGAACAGGGTATTGAGCGATGGGTAGATTCCCTTGAAACCAAGTTTAGCAGCGAATTCCGGAAATCACAACCTACGCCTTGGTATACAGCAAGGAGTGGTCAGCTTGCTGGCGAAGTACGAAGTGCTGGTGGACAAGACTCTGGCGCAGGAAGCTTTGCTTTCGTAAAGGTATATGGGGCAGGGTAAGATCTAACATCCATTTTGTTTGCGCAACTGTCTGATCCTTGATCTTTTGCTTCGGTGTTTTAGGCATATGGCAGGACATGATCAACCTGAAGCTTTACAGGCAAGTGGTCTAACGTGATAACGAACCTGTTAAAGCAGGGAAAATATCTTCTCCGTCTATCCTCGTTCGTTCACTCTGCTTTATAATTACTTACTTACCATACCTGTTATCTAGGACTTGATCACAAAGTGGATTTGGAATATGCGTTTATGAATCCAGCGAGTAGGCGCGCTCCTTGCCAATATTTGGCAGTGGTCTGCTCAGCTGCTGCGTCGCAGCCAGCCTAGTCCTTCTCCTGACATCACTATTTGAACACGGAATTGTTAGGTGCGCATTTCCCGTGCGTCGCGGGCTTCTTGGTATTCGCTCCGTAATGATAACATCTTCTATCCGCAGCCAGTACTTTTCTACTTCGCTTCAATGAAAGAACAGACAAATTATCCACTCTGGAATGTGAAAGGAATGTCATCCCAAAACCATACTTTCCTCCGGAAAGAATACATTGGATTTTGGCACCACGCAGGCATCTAAGTATCTCCTTGAATGTCGTGGTTATCCTAGTAGGTGCACATAGTACCCCTCAGTAACATTCAATTCATTCGATATTTAAATTCAGATAGAACGGTAACGCGAATTTGACATATCCTATTTTTAGCTCATCTACAGGTGAATTCATATATAAAAACCACCATGTTTCCTTCACCTTTGGCCAACTTGAAGCTCCCTTTTCGTTTTCCGTCCCTGCATTCCCAAATTATTGCTTCCTCGCGCACTATGAGATTGTGGCTGTTTCTGTTCGTTGTGTATGTAACGTTTTGTCGTGCTGCACCCCCGACCGTTGGTGTAGGAGATTCCCAAATCGTGTTTGACACGCCATTTTCTCCACCAGTCAAGGATGATTGGTTCCAAGCTGGTCTGGAGCATATCAAGCAAGATGGTCTCATTTGTAACTATCATCCTTTATGATATTGCATCCAAGCTCTAATCGAATTCTACAGATGAGCTTGTTACACATCCAGACTTTGTGGAGTATCAGCTTCGAGTCACGGAGCCACAACTATGCGACCCTTCTGTAAAGCAGTATTCCGGTTACCTGGATATTTCTACGGATAAACATCTTTTTTTCTGGTGTGGAAGCCGTATATGTTTACAAATGATGGTCCTTCCAACTCAACCATTTCTTTTAATAGGCTTTTTGAATCCAGAACTGCTCCTGCTGACGCTCCACTCATCCTTTGGCTTAATGGCGGTCCTGGGTGCAGTTCCTCGTTTGGCCTTCTATTTGAATTGGGACCGTGCACTGTCGTCGATGAAGGAAATACAGTTGTTCATAACCCCCTCAGCTGGAACAAAAACGCTAATATCCTCTTCCTGGATCAACCTGTCAACGTCGGTTATTCATATAGTGATCACGGGGAAAAGGTTTCGACAACGCCCGATAGCGCAAAGGATGTCTACGCTTTCCTGCAACTTTTTTTCAATAGATATCCAGAGTACTCGAGAGTACCGTTCCACATTGCTGCGGAAAGCTATGGAGGTGTTTATGCACCCAACATCGCCAGTGTTATACACCAGGAGAACAAGAAGCTCGAGCACGCTCCTAAACCCCATTCCAAGCACATCCATCTCGAGTCAGTGGTGCTTGGTAATGGTCTCACTGACCCCTATACTCAGATGGGCTCCACCGCTGACTATGTCTGCAATGGACCTTACCCTATTCTGGACCCAGATAACCCGGAATGTGTTGCCCTTCGACGCACCAAAATCCCCATCTGTCAGAGGCTCATCAAGGCGTGTTACGCATTCCAATCCAGGCTGACGTGTACTCCTGCTGAACTTTACTGCTACAGTCAAGTCTGGGGTGTTTTTGAAAGTAAGCACAATTCACAACAACCCACATTTTCACGGTGTTCATGTTGCGTATTTTTACAGAAACAGGCCGCAATATGTACGACGCTCGACTTAAATGTGATCGCGCAGAGGATAAGGATGGGCCGCTCTGCTACAAACAAACGGCTTGGGTCGATAAATGGATGAATGACCCTGAGCATAAGATAGCTTTGGGTGTTAGCCCTCAGCGCAACTTTACTTCCTGTAACCTCGACGTAAATGTCGAATTTTTGGTCCGTGGTGATGGTATGTACCCCACCTATCGTCTTCTTCCAGAGCTCGTGAATTCGGGCATCCGGCTTCTTGTCTACTCTGGCAATGCAGGTAGGCCATGATAATTTTGTGCTCTCAGGCTTCTCCACTCATTTTTATTACCCATACTAGACATGATGTGCAATTACATGGTATGGCATCAGGGTTATTTTATGTTTTAATCCGTCAATTCACTGTACGATGTTCCAGGGCGAAGAACAGTGGGTGAACAACCTCGATACCAAGTTTAAGGACGAGTTCCAAAACACCAAATCCCTTCCATGGATTTTAGAAGATGACGGAAGGATTGTTGGTGAGGTGCGAAGCGCTGGTGGAAGTGATTCTCGTGCTGGAAATGTTACATTTGTAACAGTGTACGAAGCTGGGTGAGTCACTGTTCTCCCCAGCTCTATGTCATGTTTGTTTACAAAAAAATCTAGGCATATGGTACCATATGACCAGCCAGAAGCCGCCTTGGTACGTTTTACTATCTCGCCACCAGCATTCTAGCTGTAACAATACATGCTAATCTTCCCTTCAGGACCTCATTACTCGCTGGATTGCGAACAAGCCACTGGCCATCCAACAGGCATGAGTGTTAGTCTCTCTAGTACCTCATCCAAATAGTATCTGTACCGGGGTTTCATGTCATTGATCACATCATGGGGCTTTCGCCTGTGTTGCTTGGAGTCGTGTGCTCAGCAAGCCACCCAACGATATACTTGAGAAAGTTCCATGAGCTCAATACAATTACAACTAGTAAATTACACATATAATACAAGACGGATAGGCGGTTATATGTCCATGTCAAGCTAAACAAAAATATGATGGATAACACTCGTTCATCGCCCATTTATTCTTCGTCTTTTTTGTGAAAGTGGCTGTTTTTCGACTTGACGCATGCCATAGACCTCTTCATGATTATCCTGTGACCCGTAAATCAGCTCAGAAATACGCTGAAATACACACAAGATTTAATTACCTCTGCTCCCATCATCAGTTCATCTTCATCCTCGTCTTCTTCGTAATCACTCTCTTCATAGTTAATTTGACTTCGCTGCCGTAATCGACCCCGCTTTGCAGGGGCTTCATCTTCCTCTTCATAATGTGGTGATGGAGATGCGTCTTCCCTCCTTCTGCGAAGCTTAGGCTGCTGCTGTTCATCGTGGCGAGGTGCAGGCGTGACGGCAGAGGCGGACGCTCGAGTTGTGGACTCTTCTTTCAGTTGAGATGAACGGCTCTGGGCAGAAAATTCTGCTTGCTCGTCTTCCGACTCTTCGCGCTTCACGTTTATGACGGCCTGCACGCGTCTGATAACTGTGGAGGAACGAGAAGGGTGTGCACCATTGGACGAAGAAGCTGTTGGTTGCGATTGTTGTGCGACTCGATGGCTTTGTGAAGCATGGTTTTTCTTCGACTTTTCAGAAGCAGCATGTCTAGGTGGTTCTCGAGCCGGTTGCTCTGAGTCGACATATTGTACTTCAGCATAGTTCGGGGGGATGGCCTCTCGGGCGGGTTTATGGGAATGATCTTGGGGAGAACTGAGGTCACCTTCGTGGTGGATACGGTTAGACGATTTAGAACTTGAGAACTGGTGTGTTAAGGGTGTCCCCAGGGGAAGCTTACTGGTTGTCGAGGGTGTTGACTTTGTAACTTGCGTGTACCGTCTCTTGGCGGGGGTAAAGGTGTTGCTGGAGTGTGGTGAAGGAAGAGCGTACTATTCACTCGTCAGATCTGTAACTTTGTTGTGAAACGGAGTTTATACATACCTGCAGCCTTTCAGACATGACTTCTTCTAGTTTTGACGATATGGCACAACGCTCTTGCTCAACACGAAGGAAGTGTTCCTGCCAGTTACGAGCTTGGTCCTTCCACTGAGCCAACTCGCGTTTAAGCTGAGTTATCGTATCCGCATGTGAGGCTATAGTTTCAGTTTGATGAGATATCTATGTTATATTAATTTCAGCTTTCAAACAAATTCCATACATTGACATACCGTTAGTTCTGCTTGTATAAGCTATTGACGGACAATGAGCGGATTGTTTATGCATGCAAAATAAGGACTGACCGCAGACTTTGATGCAGCACTCTCCTGTTTCCAAGATTGAACTTCTAGCATTCCTTTGTGTAGATCATCCAGAGCCTTATCGCGTGCTGAAAGGGCGGAACGCGTCTCCGCTAATGCGCGTGTTACTTCCAAACGCGACTGTGATTCTAATTCGGCAAACTTGGCATTAAATGGAATTTCAGCCCATTTGATTGGTTTGTTTAAATTAAGCGTTACTTACAGCTTTGTGAGCTGCTCTAGAGAACTCGGCCAGTGAATCTGCAAGCATGGAAGAGGGATTCATGATACTGGCCATCGTAGAACGGTGGCAAGAAGGAAATTCTGGTGGCTGTGCGACTCGCGACCACGTGTTCCTAATTGAGATGCACGTGATCGGCGCCTTCAGGCCCCAGGGGCCAGATTCGAATTGATTGAATTCCTTCTTGTTTCCCATTCTCACTGGCGAGCAGTTCAGAAATATCTCACCTGTCGCGGGTCGCCACGATGCGGCCCTATTATTGAAACCTTCATATCTTAAACGCCTTGCGCTGTGGTTATATCTCGACGAAGTGTTCTGTGGATCCCATTTCGATTTTACGAACCGCGAGGCAGTCAGTTTTTGGAGCCTTGTGGATTGCTTTTCGACATGGCTAGGCTAACATAAGCTGTGAACCACCTCATTCAACATAAACGACGTGTGTTTTTAGAACTGCTCTTCGTGGTCACGTCAGTAGAAGGTCGGAAGTGACGCATGCAGGCGCATAATTGGCGAACTCTTCTACCAATATTCCAATAAAAGTTTCTACCTGTCTTCCTATCGCGTCGCCTGACCTGATGACAGAGGAGCTTGGTTCTCAAATGGAAGTCTACTAAAATCTTATAAATTGCTGTTGCAGAATATTTCCATGCCCCTCACAACATGGCTGCACCCAGGTTTATGATACTGCTTTCAACTTTTATTCTCTGCATCTGCCACGGAGTCGTCGCGCTATGGCCTATGCCACGTTCCTTACAGACAGGCAGCACTTATGTCACTTTGGCGTCGGACTTCAGGATTGAAATACAAGGTGCCGCAAATCCCCCGCAGGATTTGATCGATGCAGTTTCTCGGTCGAAGGAAAGACTTCGCTCTGACAAACTGCAGAGACTCATCGTTGGCAGAGGGAGCAGTGATCGGAGTCGCCTTGCAAGTGCACCTGCACTGGCAAAGCTTACGCTGAACCTGACACCTTCTGTGTCTTCCCCAGCTTCGATTATGCAGGAGATTACCAAGGATATCGCGGGGAGGAGCGAGTCGTATTCTCTGACTGTTCCAAACTCTAACACTGGCACCGCTGTTATTTCATCCAACTCAACCTTGGGACTGTTTCGTGGCTTAACGACCTTTGAACAACTATTCTATGATGACGGACAGGGAGTTGTATACACCTATCAAGCCCCGATTCAAATCACCAATGACTCTCCTGCATTCGTAAGTTGGAGTTCAGGTTTCCAAAAACCAAAAACATAAAATGAACTGCCCTCTAGCCTTATCGGGGATTTATGCTTGATACTGCACGCAATTTGTAAGCCCCGCCAATCCTCTCTTTTTGTTTTCTAAAAATTAATATCCTGCTGTAGTTTCGCCGTTAGCGACATCAAGAGGACTCTAGATGCGATGAGCATGGTCAAGGTCTGTCCACGCTGCATCAAGTACCACGCTTTACACTTGGTTCTCATAACGGTTTTCTAAAGATGAGCCAATTTCACTGGCACATTGTAGACTCGCAAAGTTTCCCTCTCACTGTTCCTGGCTTCCCAGAGCTAGCTCAAAAAGGTGCCTATAGTGAAGGCCAAATATACTCTACCGAAGACATTCGAAGCATTGTGCAATACGCCGGCGAGGTCATTTCGTCTCATAACCGCATACAAGAGTTTCACTGATTTTTTAAGTAGAGGGGAATAGACGTTCTTGTGGTTAGTATATCGCTCAATGTTTTTCATCTTTCGTGATAACGAATCCCCCTGTAGGAGATTGATACGCCTGGACACACAGCAATTATATCCACATCTCATCCTGAACACATTGCTTGCGCTCAAGCAACACCTTGGAGCAATTTTGCGAACGAACCTCCTGCAGGACAGCTCCGCCTCGCCAATGCAGCAACCACCAACTTCACTGTCAGCGTACTCTCTGCAGTCGCTAACACGCTGCCCTCCAAATTATTTGGCACAGGAGGCGACGAGCTCAATACGAACTGCTACGCACAAGATGCACAGACACAGGCCGACCTGAAGAGCACCGGAAGAACACTGGAGCAAGCATTAAACGTGTTTACGCAGGCAACCCACGGCGCGCTTCGCAAGCTCGGGAAAACACCTGTTGTCTGGGAAGGTACGTTTAACTAACAATCTTTGTCTGACACTTACAATATGGATAAACTGCTGCTTCAGAGATGGCCTTGGAGCATACAGTCACGCTTGGAAAAGACACAGTTGTCATGTGAGTATTCCATGATAACTTGCTGTTTCTAGCCTAACTGTTTTGTAGGGTTTGGATATCGTCCCAAAACGCAGCAGCTGTAGCTGCTAAAGGCTTCCGTGTCGTCCATGCCCCGTCTGATTACTTCTATTTGGTAAGTGAAATTAGTGGCTTGGAGCCTGTCTGGAACTGAATAGTACTTTATTAGGATTGTGGAGGAGGCGAATGGATCGGAAACAACCCGACAGGGTAAGGCTGACACCGCTTATCACTTTGCATGCTTTTTGACAATCTTTGCAGCAATAGCTGGTGCGACCCATTCAAGGGTTGGCAAAAGGTTTGTTGGGGTAGCATGATGTGGCCTTGAAACCCCACCTAAAGATTCGCTAGGCATATACCTTTAATCCGTTGGCAAGCTTAAGCAGCAGCCAGACGTCCCTTGTTCTAGGAGGTAAATTTATCCATATAGAGTCACTTATCGTCCTGCTGACATTGAGCGTATTGGCAGGCCAGCAACTGCTATGGACAGAGCAATCATCGCCCCAAAATCTTGACAATATTGTGTGGCCGCGAGCAGCAGTCTCTGCAGAGGTGAATTTAGAAGCTCACTGCTGCATCGAAATAAGTGGCTGATCCCGTCGCACAGATTTTCTGGACTGGTGCCAAATATCCAGACGGTACAGCCCGCAATGTCAACAATGCACTCCCTCGAATCCATGACCTGAGGTACCGCATGGTACAACGAGGAATAAACGCCATTGCTTTACAACCAGAGTGGTGTGCGTTGCGCAACGGACAATGTGGAAGCTAAACGTATCAAAGAGGAGTCCTAATCAAGAACAAGCGGGAAGAGAGGCGGCATTCGGGTAATTGCAGATGTAAAAAGTGTCTGGATCGAAAAAAGATGAGCAGTTAAGCGAGCGTCTAACACGGGTGGTTGCCGCATTCGGGGAACGGCGCCAAAGTTCCGTCCGTTCAATCAGGTTTATATCTTTCGATGTCATTCATTTTGGAATTTCAGATGTTTGAAAAACTCAAGGAAGTCTTCAGGCTTTGATTAAAATACAATTCAATACTATCTAACAGTGGAATGCTTTCTTCAAAAAGCTATGCTTCAACAACTCGCCTGCGGTTGGCCTCTTTTCGTGATCTAAGTGCAAACAAGCCCGTATGAAATCGGCACTTTCAGCGATGTCCTCCTGACTGAGTCCAGGAATGTTGTAGTTGCTCATGGCCTGCTCGATTTTGACTGGAATGAGTTCGTCAATGTGGATCAAATTCCCTGATTCATGTCAGTGAGTAGGTTTGGCCTTTACGATAACTGAAGAAACCTCGAGCTCACCTTCACCGTCGAAATATTTTTCACGATTTTTTGCGCGATCAAGTACACTTTTTGAGAAGCGTTGATCAGTGAGCTCCATCATCTTCGCAAGATGGTCTTCCTCTATACTCCAATCCTCACCGCCGTCCTCGGGAAGGAATAGCCAGCGGCCCACCAGTAGTTCGAATGTCTAGATATAATAAGCAGGTCAGAAATGATGTAACTGGCAAGCATATGAACACTGACTAGACAGCCAATAGCCCAGATATCTATTGCTGTTCCGAATCCAGAGGACAGTAAAACTTCCGGTGGACGGAGGGATATGGGACAGAACCCTTCGCCCAGTGGCGTGCCTTCCGCCCATTCAGCTGCATTTCTCGAGTCAATTCATTGATTACGAGAATCATGACATGTGTGCTCACCATGTCCGAAATCGATGAGAGAGACCGTCATTCTCTCCGCTTGAAAAGCACCGGTTTCATACGTCCATTCACTTGGAATTGGCTGTGATTCGGGTATTTGTGTGTCGGGGTTTACTTGAGACGGATTTTCTTCGAGATACTTTTCAAGTGCACTTTCGAGCGCGTATCTTTCATTGGTAAATAGAATATTGTCGAGCTTTACATCTGCAACAGGATCAGTAAGAGATTTAACTGTGTGAGATTTGACAGACCAGTGTGAACGATGTTCAACGAGTGTATCGTTTTGAGCGCGTTGAGGGTCATGTAAATGAAATTCCGAACCATGTACACAGGCAAGGACTTTGTCGGTGCAGATCGTCGAAGGGCAGAGACAGAGGTACTGTACAGGGGTTGAGTGAGGCATAAGTGTTTTTCGTTGATGGTGAAGCTGTCGTATAGTACGGGGAGATAATCTAATCCCTCGTCATCTTCGACGTTGTCAGC
>NHTK01005875.1:0-23230 GCA_002938355.1 Panaeolus cyanescens | reverse complement strand
CGACGAGAATACGGCCGTATTCTCGTTGCCGTACGGACTCTAAATAAACTGACTTTCTAACGAGCGGGTGTAGCCCATTCTTCCGCAGAAATACTGTACTGCTGGTGCAAGCTATCCATGTCTTCCTCTGATGCTCCCACTGTCCTGCCCGCTATACCGATCCAACAATTACGTTACGTCAGGTTTCAAGATTGGTTTACGCATTCCGAACAACAAGCAGCTATTGACGAGGTCAAGGCTGCAGCACAAGTGCCAAACGCAACGGACACTCAGGATGACTCCGACTTGGAGACTATTTACTTTGGTCATAGCAGCTTTTTAAAGCAGGTGCGTTGCGATTCTGCTATATATATGCTGTGAGCTCATGGGAAAGAGATTCACAGTTCGCTGTTTTAAACGGGGCCTTGGCGATCGAGGATGAAGAATGGGACAACGTAGATGACAAGAACGATTGGGTACCGCGTTTTGAAACAATCGTTGAGAATGGTATGTGATTACATCATACACTACAACTGTTATCAAACTCAACTGAAGCACACTGCATAGTTCCAAAGGAAATGGCACAGGCCTTTCGTAGAGGTTATTGGAACCTGGTTCCGCAGAATGTGGATATCATCAACATGGTCACGCAAAAGCTGAAGTACGCTCATGATCATGAACCCGAAAAGATTGATTGGCCCGAGGTAACGCCTCTACTACTTTCAAATCATAGTTGTGATTGACATTCTTGAAAGGAACTGTCTCCTAGGAACAAGTATGAATATTGGCTTGTCTTCGACCCACTGGAGTGCACATACCTGAAGCCCGACGGCACCATTTGCGCTCCTCTATCAACAACCGTGACTGCATCTGTACATCCCATTTATAGTATTCTGTCCACCATGCGTCAGTTTGACAAGTGGAGGGGGACGAACTATCTGGATATCTTTGCTTCTGAGAGCCTTGAACTGCAGCGTTGCCGTAAGGTTCGGAACCAAATTCTTGCGTTTAGGATGGCAATTATGAAGTCATATGATTTCTTCACTTATAACAGTGATGGTACATTTCCCGTGTGGCAGGAGGCGCCTATAGAAGAGGATCCTGGAGTGGTCAAGCAGACCCCCAAAACAACGGAGGGAGCGCCTGCGAGTGCGTACATTGATCGGTCCGACCCCAATCGGTATACTCCGCCGCTTATGGAATGTGATGATTGAATTTGGGCTTCGTGTTTGGGAGCCCCATACGGTACATATTACTCCTGTAGAGATATTTGCAATTGTACGATATGATAGCTCCATGAAATGTTCCAATATACTTGCTTTATCAACGTACATCAGCGCCCAGCTTTTCATAGTTCGAACAGAGCTTGAGAAAGACATAAGCGCGTTACAGTTAAACGTTAAACGTTGAATTCGGTAAATGGACATGGGTCATCAGTTCAGCATCATCGCTTGGGTCCTGAGGTCTGAGATGTGAGTGTTGGTCACTAACTACATAATACGAAGATTTGTTTCTCTGGCTCTCCAATATACCCCAGCACTAATGCGATATCTTAATGTTGGTCATGTTCGGAGGGAGGTCACCAAAGTATAACGTTTGCATTTGACAGGCCAAGATTGCTGAAGGCGATATAATGCGATACAGATTCAGCACTGATGCTGATATTAAATGTGCACCATCTCTCCTACTTACGTTCTATTCAGGCCGTCTACCACGTTCCCAAGTTGTAATCCATATATTGACTTTTGAGGGACACCATAGCACAATCGTTGCGTGCAAAAGGATGATGCCTTCGTAAGGTCGTCGAAATAACTCAGTTCACGCCGAGCACTACACACGGCCAATGCTTATTGGAAGGTAGCAAATATGGTATATACAAGCTTAGGTCAGACGATGTAATATGAGGCTTAGTTAGTTCTGACTTACACCAGGAAAATGTCTCCTTCCACCTTGTCAAACAACACAAATAGTATCGAGAAAAGGTTTCTTAGTATGTTTCGTGACTTCCACTTTGTATCATACAGGTCCTGCCGTTTACACACTGAAATCGATATTTTTATGCACGTTGAGCTAATGCGTTAGGCGCCGGCGTGAATGAGCTACCACATGTGGGGAATACACAGTGACTTGAGCCATTGACAATGAATTGTAACAGCCGACACGGTCAAGTGGCAAATCTGTAAAAGTCCCTCTGATGACCGGTGATCATCGATCAACAGCCTGTTTCGCGGAGAGTTGCACATCCTTGCACTCGACCGGAACATACTCCGATACTGGATAGTAGAAGGTAGCATCTGCGTCATGCTTACATGGACACGGGATTGAATCGTGATTTTCCGCCCACAACTGTCTGCTTGGTTTATCGAACATTCTTAGATGAATTTGGGGTTCTCCTAGCATTTCCCCGCTCCCTCTTCGTAACGTGAAGGGTTTGCCTGTCCCATGTATAAAATCTGAGATACTGATATGAAGGCAGCCCATGGTCTCGGCTCAACATTAAGATATCAATGAAAATTTGAATTTGATGCCTGGCTCGTCCACCACAGTTACATATTTAGCCATCTATAGGCGGCAACCACAATTGCGTCATGACTATTACTATCAGTTGGCGGGGCTGTTCGAACAACTACCGGCAGGATACAGGTTATGGAACAGGAACACATTCAAAATTCAGTTGGGCATTAATATTCATCGAGAATGTTACGACGACGGGGAATTGAATCCCTCGGGAGTATTATTGAGAATTGATCTCAAACGAAGAACAAGCGCCCACGATGGGCGACCCCAAATGATGACGAAATTCTTGTTGTAGAAAACCGTTAGCATGGATTCATGATACTTCAATGGATCACTCGATTTAAATATAGAATCTATTTTTGGTTCAATTAAGCCCCTGGATCAGAAGGAATACATAATATGCATGGGAAGCAGTTGCCGTACATCCACAATTCCGTCATGACCACAGTCGCGGAGAAATAATAAAGAAAGAGATCTAAAATGCTGGGTTGGAGTATGTATCGTGGTCTCTGGCTCCCACCTTGCATCGGGGAATCACAGATAGATGAGATCGATTGAATCGGCAGTTCGGAAATGTCGCACCAATGAGGCTGCCTTTCACAATCCCTGAGGCCATCAGTGGGTGCAGATAACACTTCATTTTGACGAGATTCTGACGTCAGTGTGTGCATAGCAACATTACTATCAGAATTTACCCACTCAGACTAATGCACCGACCAAAATGATACCGCATATCCACCCACACGCTTCCAGTGAGACCATGCAGGATTCAAGGAATCTTCCTTTGAAGAATGTATATCCAAAAATTTGCTCAGGGTTTGAAATGAAGGGAGGAGGGCGCATCAGAATGTAACCGTAGAAGAGCGAAGCGTCCAGACGGAGTCTTGATTCTGGAAGAGCGAAATGATACATAAATCAGTGACAGAAATGTGCGCGACGCGACGCGTTAATAACGGCACGTGAGAGTAACGCTCAAAGTTGGTTACTTTGGTCACGCCATCCTTGGGCCTTGGCTCTTGATTCAATGATTGGGCAGTATTCGCCTTCCTCTTGACCAACACTCATCGACTCTTCATGCACATGTCCATGGCAATTCGCTATCCATACGCCCGTCTATATAAATGGTGGTATATTTGAACCGTCATCCAGAGACATGCATAGAACTGCAATGTAATGTCCCAGGTGAAGAGTAAAGTCTTCCAATGCCAACTCGTAGAAGCCGGGTGCCGTCACAGGATTAAGGAATGATCCTTCATTCAAAGGGAATGTCAGAACAAGACCGTAGAGGGCAGTCCAGGACAGTGACACTATTATCATCCGCAGTAAACAAGCCTTCATCAGGGCCTTGGAAGCTTGTTCCAACAACATCGCGTTGGATGCATGTCTTACACAACAGATTGGCGCCGCCTTGTGTTGAAACATCAACGATGGTTTGCCGAAAATGCTCGTATAGGACCTAGGTCGAATACAATTCCATCTCGAAAGTAAGTACTGATATTATTTCCACCCAAAATCGTATCTTATTTTGATGTGAACATGAAGCATTGGTTGGTAAAGCGTCGAGCTGCCAAAAACGAAAGAACTTGGGTTGAAATTCGCGTCATGACGCGTCTTTTGTCAACAGTACCTTTCCAAGATGGCTTCGTTGATTCTCTGCCTTGTTTCTGAAACTGCCACGCCCGCTCCAAGAGGAGGAAATATCGTGCCTTGAATTGTCGGTGTTCTGCAAAATGGAGACCTTCTATGTATTTAAACAGAGCTCAACAGAGAGCCCAACTCAGGATACGCTTCTGTCTCTCTATCATGACTGCCACTGTTACTATCAAAACCCACACCACTTCTTCTCATCCCCGTCCTCACATTCTCTATACCATTGAGGCTAACCTTGATGGTCGCCTCTATACCGCTCAGAGGAGGTACTCTGAGGTAAGCCTAACTCTTTTCTGGCTCCATGTCGTCAAAGCCTGATCATTGTATACTTCCTTCTAGTTTGTTGCTCTTCATGGCACGTCTACCATATCTGGACTTTGCGGTTCGTACTAACGTAGAATTTTAGCCGAATTGAAGGATCCCTACAACCTTCCTCCAAAGCGCCTTTTTTCCACCACTTTTCTCCCTTCTGCCTGGCTCGACAACACCCTGATCGCTGAGCGCAAGGCTGGCTTGCAGGAGTATCTCTCTGATCTCCTCGCTACCCCCAAATATCAAGACAAGCCTGTCGTCTTCGAGTTCCTCTCTGCTCAGACCCTTGAGCGTGAACGCGACACCAAGTTCGATTTGGAGGATGCCCTTCCTTCCACCTTGACGCGTGCCAAAGCACTCAGCCTCACTTCCAATACTTTGGATAGTGAAATCAGCGCCAACGCTGCCATGATCAACGCGACTTATTACACCTACTGGGCTACCGACAGGCTCCCTCCTGAGAGCGTCGACTTCTCCAAGTTTGACATCATCTTTTTCGGTGAGCGATTTTTGCACTATATTTTTAACCATGCTCAAACCATCATTGCAGCTTTTGTGACACCCAGCTCTACGTTTGGTATTGACTGGAGTTGGAATGGGCAAGCCATTCTTCGTCGCCTTGTCACTGCAGCTAAAAACAGTGGCTTTGGTACCCGAGTTGTTCTTGCCGTTGGTAAATTTATTTCATTTTCATCTTGCTTCTGTCTCATTCTGACGTCTATGCTAGGTGGATGGAACGGATGTTACTATTTCAGTGAAGCTTGCTCCACAGCGGCCAACCGCACCAAATTTGCCAATGCTCTCATGGGCGCTGTTAATACCTTCAACCTTGACGGTAAGTCATGTCATTCCACGTATTTGATGCTTTTGTTGAACAACATATCTAGGAATCGACCTTGACTGGGAGTATCCAAACTCCCCAGGAGCCGGTCAGCCATACCGTGCCGCTGACGCTGCCAACCTTCTGCTCTTGATCCAGCTTTTACGTGCTGCTCTTGGTACCCTTTAGCTTTTTTTTACGTGTTCTTTATTTTAAACGCCTTCTAGGCTCATGCAGGATCCTCAGTGCCGCTGTCGCACACATGCCCTGGTTGGGATCCAATGGCAAGCCCCTCACCGATGTCACGGCCTATGCCTCTGAGCTCACGTACATCAACATCATGTGAGTTGTCTTCTGAGCATATCTGTCTGTCGTTCTCATAAATTTTTATTCAGGAACTATGATGTCTGGGGAGCCTCAGCCAATCCCGGACCAAACGCTCCCATGGGTATGTCATTCCATCGGTTTTGCTTAAACTCTACTGATCCAGTCATGACAGGTAATCTCTGTGGAACGTCCTGGCAGCCCCAGGCCAGTGCTCAAGCCGCTCTTGATCAGTGGAAGAAGGCCAACTTCCCCGGTTGGAAGGTACGCGTACTTCTCTCTGTTTATATCTCAAGTTCTTATATTCTCTTTTCAGATCCTTCTTGGTCTCGCTCTTTACGGTTACGTTTCCAAGAGCTCCAAGACTGTCCTCACCGGAAGCTCCATGCCCACTGAGGGTATGCTCCTCCTTACCAAGTCTGAGGTCACCGAGTTCCAGGAGAGCCACCCCGTCTTCCTCAACGGTGCTCATGCCAATCCTCCTCACGCCGAAGGGGAAGGCGAGGAGCCCGTCAAGACCCAGGCTACACTCACTTCTTGGTGGGGACGCCAAATACCATTCTATGAGATCGTCAAGGCTGGCGCCCTTGTCAAGCGATCAGACGGGAACTACGGGCAAGCCGGAGGCTTCACCATGGGTTGGGATAATTGCAGTAACACTCCTGTAAGTCCCTGTGCGTTGGAGTTGTCTCGTACTTTTGCTTATATTTTTTCTTTCAATTTAGTATCTCTTCAAGACCAGCGAGACTACTGTCGTTTCTTATGATGGTAAGCATCTTTTTGTCCACCCTTTACCCCGCTCCCCTCGTTCTTACTCCATTTTTTTCCTCAGATACCTGGTCTCTCACCGACAAGGCCAAGTTTGCTCGGTCTTCTGGCATGGCTGGCTGCTTCACCTGGTCCATCGATCAGGATGACGGCCTCACCCTCACCAATGCCATTCGCAAGGGTCTTGGAAAGTAATTGTAACTCTGCCTCTGGTTCCTCGTCCTTAAATACTTATTTATTCACCATATTGTAACGACTTTTATGAGGGATAGCGCGTCGTTAGACCGGTTATCCAATTGTATTTATATTTATATAGATTATCGTATAAAATGCATTTATTGTCACTTGATTTTTCTTTTCTATTCTCTGAGCGTCCGATCCTAAATTAATTGAAGAAGAAGAGAAACACGAAAGTGCCCCTGTATAATGCCATCCCCTGTGATTGTGTGAGCCTAATCAGGACCTGACCATACGCGACTGCTCTTTGCTCCACACCACCAGCACATCACTTGCCAGCTACGTACAACAACTGTTCACGCGCAAGTCGACGAAAAGAAGCAGATAATCAGCTTTTTCTACGACATTATCTCTATTTTAATAACACTTCAGTAAGCGATACGTCTCCCCGCGGTGCAAGAACCCGACTTTCCGCTATCATGACTTTTAGGTACGACATAGTGGTTTATTTTTATCGAGCTTCTCCAACGATGACCACTCTGTTAGACTTTGAGAAGCGCGGATATGGTGCAGGTGGAAATGAGAAATAACGGTGCACCACATGCGCAAATCGGCTTCTGCTCAGCTTCTACTCGCATGAGTTGTCAATGCGGCTTCGTACTTAAACGGCATGGTATTGGAGTCTAGCTGGGGCTTGAGATCACCAATACCTTTACCGCCTCTTACTGCGTCATTGAACATGGTGAAATCAATCTTTGGCCCGCTGTTTCTCGTCTTAGTGCATCAGGCAGTCGTAGCCAGTGCTCAAACTTGGTGCGTCCTGAACTCTGAAAAGATAGGAAAACTTGGACTCACAAAGATCCTTATCTTATTAGGTGTGGAAAGCACTACAAAGCTGGGTCCGCCGTAGTGGCACCAGGAGGAAACTTTCCCCAGCCTGCAACAATAAGCAGTGGATCGCTGTTAGCATTCCGGTGTGCCCCAGCAATCAGGCCCTACCTCCCAGAAGATGCCACATCTACCACTGGCGACGTGGCAATCATTGTCGACACACCTATAACCCAAAAACAGATATCCAATGCCTCACCTATCACCCTCAGCAGTACCACCAATCCAGGAAACATTGACGTATCCATCTCAATCAATGGAAAGGTAGTCGCGACTGGAGCCGTCCCACTCAACACGACGAAACATACTCTACCATTTTCGCTCTCGTCGTTGACTCCTCGTACTCAGCCTTACACCATCTCCTGTACGGCTACTCATGGATCGCAAAAGTTCACTGCGACGGGCTCCTTGAGCTACCTCCCTACCCCTCCGTCTACGATTGGCTCAGTAACGAAGATGGATTTGCGCACTGGATTCCTCCTCGCACGACCAGCTACAGGCAAAGGAGGTCCTTACGCCCCGGTTTTCCCTATCGGTTATTACACCCAATTTGATACCTACCTGGCTAAGGACTTTACGGTCCCTGCAACCCTCAAGTCCCTTGGGTGAGTTCTTTAAAATCCGTCCTATAGGAAAACAGTTCTCACCTCGTTTACAGATACAATGTGGTATGTGGTGTTTGATTTTATAACAAGAGAACGAATAACAGAGTCGTTCCATCGTGTATCAGATTCACCCTGTGCCAACGCTCACCAACTTGACGGCTTTGGACATTGTCCTGGACAAAATGCAAGCAGCAGGTGTCTACCTGATGTACGATATGAGAGGGTTAGTTCACTCATCTGACCTTTGACTCCACTTTCTAACGATGTCAACTAGAACCTACATGAACGCAACTTCAGTTACAGAACAAGTCAACAGGATCAAATCCCGTCCCAACCTCTTGCTCTGGTACACTGCTGATGAGCCCGATGGCACCTCTGACCCCCTTGACGCGACCGTTAAATCTTCAAATTTGATCACCTCTCTTGATGGTGGTGACGGAAAAGGTGGAGCAGGATATCACCCTGTTTCACTCGTCCTGAATTGCCAGGATTATTACTTCAAGTAAAACCTTTTTTTCATTTTCGCTGCTGAACGCGATCTCATATTTTGATATTCAGTGAATATTCAAGTGGTGCTGATATCTTGTTGCAAGACGCGTACCCAGTTGGCATTAACGCAACCTTCTCCACCGTCTGGAAGGCTCCATGCACTCCTGATTTTGGTGACTGCGGGTAAATCTGATTTTTATTTTTTATCAGTACAGACGACATGTCTAATCCAATTATTTTATAGATGCGATAACTGCATAGGCCAATTTGAAGACATCTCAACGCGAATGGATGAATTCAGAGATCGTCTCTTCGTCAACGGTTGGGATAGAACCAAGGCCGTTTGGACAGTCCCTCAAGGATTTGGACCAGAGAGGTGAGTAGTGTTTTATTTAACCATGTTCCTCGTATATTTATGTCCATCTCGCTATCAGCTACTGGCCCGTGAGTTCATCCTTGAATAATCACCACTCCGCCTCACAGCTAACGATTTTTTATTTATAGCGTCCCCCAACTGGTCTCGAGTTCGTCGTAGAAAGCATCCTAGGCATCAATCACGGCGCATTAGGTAAATCCATGTGCATCTTCCACCTCCTCCTGCGCTAACCTCACCTCTCAGGCTCCGTATCATGGGATGACCCAACCACCGCCGACATCAAATCCTCAGGCTCTCTCCTCGCACTCGCTATCCCTAAAATAGTTCCTTTCCTCAGTAACCCAGCTACCACATTCCGTCAAGTCACAGTCTCTCGCGTGGACTTTGGATTGTGGAGCCTCAATGGCCAAACTCTCATCCTTGGTACCAACATGAACTACTCGACTCAAGTAATCAGAATATTGGACTTGGGACTTGCTATCCCTCCAGAGGGGGCTATCACCACCATCTTAAACGTCGGAAGCTCAGCTGTCGACCCCGCGAGAGGACACTTCATCTTCCCAAGTGTCGCCAGTGGAGGCTTCATCGTCCAGACTGCATAGTCCAAATCTAGCCATGGATGTTAATTGGGATTGAGCGCATTAGATCATCCAACATTAAACGTGGTAAAAAAAGCAATCATGTATTTAAAAAGAGCGAATATGTAACAAGTTACAGGATGGTGGAGATACAAGGTCGTAAACTACATAAATAATCTGATTCTACATAAACTACATGCAAGTTCGTGAAGCATCAATTATAAAATTACAAGGGGTCGTCGCGGTTGTCGTAAAAGGTCGTCGCAGAGCCATAGATGGCACATAAATAAATAACAAGAACATGCAGAATTACTTGCCCAAAGCAGCGCGGACGATGTCATGGAGTGAGTAGTTATCGTCCTAAGAAAAGATTAGCTTCATGCAACGAAAAAGGCCAGAAAAAAAACGAACCTGATCAAGCGACCATGTGAAGCACCCAGCCATTCCATTAACCCTGGCATAGTTAGCTTTGGCTGCCATCGAGCGAGCATCTACAGATTAAAATACGTCAAAAACCGTCATTCTATCAAGGTTAAATAAATCTTACTGTCAAAGGTAACAAGAGTTCGCTTCTCAGTGTTGAACAAATACTACAAGGTCATGTCAGCCATACGTCGTCTAAATCATCAAGACTTGGACATACAGGAGTTGAACTAGCATCATCCCATCCCAAAACGTAGCCTGCACGAGCAGCATCGCCTTCAGGTTGGCCATAACCACCATCAAACCTCTTTACGAGAGCGCCACTCTTCACAAGGGCCTTGAATGGGATGGCTTTACCGTGCCACGCTCCAAGAGAAATACCCTGATCAGCTTTGGCATTGACAAAGGCATTCAGCGACGATGAAGATGGTTCCCGGTGAGCACCAAACGAGAAGGGATGTTCATCCATGGTGGCGTTGTTAGTGTGGATAGAGTCAGCTGAAGTGAAGCGGGACCCAGAGGAGGGGGATGAGACAAGGACGGCGTTGCTGTCGAGAGCAGACTTGGAGCTCTTGAATACGTAGCCGTAGAGAGGGAGACCAAGTAGCATCTGCATTCTCGTTAGCGATTTCTGACATATAAGTCATGAAGTTATGCAACGAACCTTGGATGCAGGGAACCCAGCCTCAGTCCATTGAACCAACGCAGCCTCAGCAGACGCTTGCATGTTGCTGGTCTCAACAGGAAGCATGCCTAACGGGGAATTGGCAGCGGGGGTAGAAGATGCACCCCAGATTCCGTAGTTCCTACGAAATGAATGAATAAGCGACTGAAGAATAAAGGAAAATATAAAGTCCAAACTTACATGACATTGATGAAGGTGACGTATTCTGCGAAGTCAGAAACATCGTCAAGGGGTTTGCCATCTTCGCCCGTCCATGGTGCATGGCCTGCGACGACGGAGATGATCTTGGATGGGCCTAAATAGTAAATTTTAAGAAATCGTCTACAAAGATAATACCGGAAACACGTACCAACTGCCGACCGGAGAGACTGCACAAAGCTGAGCAAGTTTGCGGCGTCCTCGGGAGAAGATGGGTTTCCTGAGCCTTGGTTGTTGGGGAATTCCTAACGATTCAAGATGAGGACAGCGAATGAAAGTGTCAATGAAAATAAACGGACCCAGTCGATGTCAACGCCTGGATAAGCGGAAATTAAGTCATTCAAGTGTGTCTCCCACGTAAAAAAGAATGGGAGCACGCACCATCCAAGTTGAATGCCTTCAAAATCTCAATGATTTTCTGAATGAAAGCGATCATCGTGGAAGCCTTGGAAAGGATATCACTGAACCATTGGCTGCCATTCCAGCCACCTTCAACCGACCGGTAAGAAAACGCATAAAGGAAAAAAAAGAGAGGTGAACATACCAATGGAAAGAACGACTTTTGTCTTGGATTTGCTGAGCTTGATGCTCCTAATAATCCTTTTGAGGATGGACTGAGCGTCAGAGCTCCAGTCAAGAGCCGCAGCAGAGTTAGGTGTGGCGAAACCTAAGGATAATTAGAAATTAGACATGAACTTGAAAAGAAGATCCAGAGCAAAACACACCAAAGAACAGAACGTCGAACTTGCTATAGTCAATGACCTCAGGAGGCATGTCCTTAGCACTCCACTCAGGGTAATACGCAGCAGCAATGGGACCATCAAATGTAACGGGTCCATCTTCCTTGATACCACCCAAAGTGAGATTCCTGAAGGTGCCAAACACACTATCCCTTACGCTCAACCCGAACATCGTGTCCCTGCCTCCCGCAGCGGATCCCAAAAGTCGGGCTCTCAATCCCCTCCTGACTTCACTGGGCAACGCATCCTCGGATTCCACCCCCTTGTCATCACTGCCTCGCTGCAAGAATTGTTTGACCTCCTCTCTATCAGCGTAAGCCTTTGACCAAAGAATCGCAGAAAGGTAGGTTGTCAATCCCTTTTTGCGCTCTTCAATGAGAGCATCGTCCAGCCAACCCTTGGATGAGGTCAACGGAAGAAAATGAGAAAGGAGTGCAAAGAGGCGCTTGGGAGGCAGCGCAAATGGATCCTGAAGCTTTTCTATAAAAAAAAATGAGCGATGAAGAGGCGAAAAATGTTGGGTATGCGTACCATGCAATTCTAAGAACTGAAATCTCTGCGTCAGCGTATGGATGAAATGAAAGAATCAGGATTCAAACCTCAGAATAGCGTCTCTCGATGACGCTGTAGGTCCCGTTCACGTAGACTTCAACAGTGTACAAGACGTGAGGATAGGGCTTAGAGGCCGTGGTATGTTTGGAGATTTTCACAACAGCAGCCATGATAGGAAATGGTTGTGGTAGTTTAGCGTATGAATCCGGCGTAAAAGTCGTCAGTTGAAGGAAAGGATGGGCAGAATGTGAATGAAAGTGACAAGTGGGACGAAGGAAGGAAAGGAAGAACAGCAAAAAAGAAAAAAACGATTCATAAGAAACATCCTGTGTGTCTTAGGACAAAGGAGCTGCTAATACGCTTCCGCCATATTACGAGGAGGGTTCTATGGGTCCTGGTAGCAGGCTAAACGGGTCCTTCCTCGTCGTGTCTCATCACTTTCGGGTCATCCACAGGCTATACACAACCTTCTGGTAGTCCAGTCATCCCAAAACGCGAGAAGTTGGCCAAAGTGCTTGATGTTTCAGAGATCGACAGTTGTGTAAAATCAACCAAGAGAACAAAGCACGTTGAATGTTGAACCTCAAACAAGCCAGACTCTGAGAACAAGAATGCCTTGGAGAGAACACAACAGAAATTTCGCCTCCAAGAAGCTTCCTTCAGCACATCTCCCCAGTTTGTTGTAAATGGTAGCCATACTCCAAAGGTTTGTTGTTCCGTGCAAGTCTCAGACGATATTGGCCTTAACGTGCCCATGGATACCTGCAAGCCGTGAAGTAATGCTCCTATTTTTCAGTGATTCTATCGGACTGCAGATGGCAAAGAAGTGCGTTTGAGGAGAGGTGCGTGTCCGTCGTCCGATGTTGCAGAAGTTGGAGGTTCGCAGTGACCTCCTAATCTGCCAGCCAGCCACAACCCGATTTCGGTCGGAGTTTGAACATCAAATAATCTCCGATCATCGTTCCATAAGTGCCCCGTTTGAATTTGGTTTGAATGCGGACCTACTTGCTTGCCCTATGAAATAAATTTTAAAAAATGGCGTTATTTCGGTATGCGAATGGCGGCTTTTAGTTGTGTGGGTTGAATTTGTGTACCTTTACTATGCAAATTTGACCCCGCCTTCGTCCGGGCAAGCAGAGTCCGGGCAACATTGGGGCAACATTGACAGCAATAAGTAGTCCCGACTCTTTGGGGATGAATTAGGCGCCAGAAGTGGCCGGGGTATGAAGTTCACATCACATATCACTGCAGAGCATCGGGGAGCTGGTGAAGCTCTTCCAAGGCGCTCACAAATCTCAAATCCTGAGTCGTGACTCGTTTGGATGTAAGTACCAGTGATGCCAATGGCATCAGAGTCAAGATCTACATATCTTATCACACTCTGAGCGCTTGGCGTGGCACGTTGGTCGACTACTCGCCTCTCTTCTGGTGGGAAGAGGGACTCTTCCTGCACCCTAAATTTAAAAAACGTCGTGTCTGTCTTCATACGCAGTGGCGACCTTGCTATGCGAAACATTTACATCGACTAAACCATGAGCTACACACGTTGGAACTTTTGAGTCTCTTCATAATCTCGTTTTGTAAATTAATGTACTCGAGTCAGCATGATTTATTCAACCCTCTCAGTACAGTCCATACAGCATTATCTTCCTCCAGAAATCGATGCACTGGCAGGTGCATGTGTCAATTGAAAGTCGCTTTCAAGTTCTTCATTATCACTACCAGAACGATGTACCCCATGACTTCATTTGCGATGGTACCGGCTGCGGAGTAAGCTGCCTCGCATTGCTTTCGATCTGTTTCTATCCATAAGCTGTTTTAATCGCAGTGCAAAGCGATGCTTCCAAGTATCCGATTCCGAATGCCAAACCCTATCGCCTCGTGCCTAGTAATAATTGTGGGATAGACGAGCTGCTGCAAATCGACATTCGTCCCCCATTCTTCCTTTCGTCCCATTACCACCATCTGACGTTGTCACTCCTATCGCAAACGTTCTCACCATGTCGTTGGCCACAAAGTCAAGCGGCAATATTCGGGAGTATTCTCATTTGAGAATCAAAGAAAACATATTGGCAGTTGCACCTCTGGCAAAGCTCACTAAACTCGAAAAGGAATCAAAGTCCTTGATTTTTGTGTGAGATTCCTAGTGCCTCGTCTTCGCACCGTACCTTGCTGATGGTTTTCATTGTCCAAAAGGCTGATAGGCCCTACCGGGGCGGGCAAAAGTTCTGTAAGCACCAGTATACTCGAGCTAGTGGATGATTGCGGCTGATTCAAGTTATGCATGACCTGTAGTTCATCGAGGCGATCCATTCTCGCTCAACCCGTGCCCCGTTGAAGATCTCGGGTGATACACTCGAGGGCGTGACACAACAGGTTACCATATATCGTGCCTACGGCGTATCAGACAAACGTCATGGCCCCAACGTGCCTATCTACATCATTGACACGCCAGGCTTTATGGATCCCAAGATATCAGAACTTCAAGTCATAAAGGCGATCAAGGAATGGAGAGATAGATGGTATTTGTTTTCTTAACCCTATGAGTACCACTAACAGCGTCCACAGCAATGCGTTGAAGGGATATGTGCGGGTACTTTACTTCCATCCCATTACCGATGTCCGATTGGCGGCAAGCAAGGTGATTTGCATGCAGTTATTGAAGGATTTTTGGGGCGAATATAACATGGCTACCGTGACCCTTGTAACCACAATGTGGGATCCGGACAGTTTGCCTCTGGGGAAGAGAGCCGCTGCTAAAGAACGGTTCGATAAACTTAAGAAATGTCAACTTGAATGGGCGGTAATGTACACATTTTGCATGACATTGACTCTACTCTAACTTGTTGTGACCGTGCAGGATTGGTGTAGGAAGGGATCCCAGACAGCAAAGTTTGAAAATACCTTTGAATCAGCGATGGAGATTCTCAACCGTGCAGTTACCCTGACGGTGGAGTTTGATCCACATCGAAATCGACATCCTGCTGATGACGTATTGCAGCTGGCCGATGCATTGTTAGGCCAGCGGATCTCCAGCCTCCAGGAGCAGCTCGGCAACCTTGACAACGGCCTGCTCGATCTATCTCTTAACGAAGAAGACAAGTTGTTCTTTATGCAGAAGCGGGAGGAAACACAGTCTACCTGGAAAAGGTTTAAAAATCAACAGGGTAATTTGCGGAAGCAACGAAAGAAGGCGAAATTGGCTGCTTCCTCTACGCATGAGCAACAAACCAATAAAACTTTCCTATGAGGTCCCCATTTTTCTCAGTCGACACAATTATCGAACATGAGCACGACGATTCCCTTCCTTGTCATTTCTACCATTTTTCGTGGTTAAAGTATATAATAATGGACAATTTGACAAATGCTCATTTATCGTTTGTGTTGCCAGTGGAAAAGAGATGGAACTGATCGAAACTACTCCGAATCCATACCCCATTAACGCGATGCGCAATAATTTTATTCGACTACATTTATACTAGTTAAGTAACAACTCTGTCGGGCTTACATGGGTCATATTAGGGGCTTGTCCAAAAACAGCACAATGTGGGAGAATGAGGCACCCGCTCATTGGTCAATCAGACGGCAATTAATTAGCATCACGGACCCTGACGCATTTGACTTTTTTTCCTTTCCTCGTTCGACATCCTCAAATACCAACCACCACAACCACTCAACCTCACCCCAACCCAACAATGACCGTTTCAGCTCTTCCTCACGACATCCTCACAAAAATCATCGACATCTTCGTAGAAGACGCCAACACGTGGAACGAAGTCAGAGCACTCTCAACCATATCCAAATTCTGGCGCGACCAATGTCGCGCCCACCTCTTCGCCTCGCTCAAAATTGGAAAACCAGACGTCATCTGCGCGGGCATGTGCGACGGCTGTGAGTGTGAAGAACAAGCCGACGTACCCATCCCCGCCTCGCGTCTCGTCTCTCTCGCCAAAGACCACCCCGCCACTCTCCCATACATTCAAGAAATAACACTCATAAGCCCCACCGACGAAGACGCGTCAAAACTCCCCAAAATCATGGCCAAACTCACCAACCTCATCTCACTTAACTTTTACCTTGAGCAGAACCCGTGGAACGAGCACCTCTCGGAATCCTTACGCGCCGTGGCCAAGTTCAGCGGTTTCCGTCGTCTGACGCTGCAAGGAGTGTCACAGTTTCCTGTCAAGGAGTTTGCGTATCTCACGCAGTTGCAGTTCCTTGAGCTCAGCCAGGTCGAGTTGGTCAAGAAGGGGAGGTGCAACGTCACAACGACGCCGCCACGTCTCAAGTCTGTGTGGCTCGCGGGGATGGACATGTTCTATGAAGGCCCATGTTTCAACGCGCTCGAAATGCGAAGGAAGGATGGAAAGCTTCTCGTCAACCTCTCAGGCCTCACCAAGATTCATTTCGGCGTCAACGACTCGCAAGCGGTTCAACAAGTGTCAAGGCTGTTGAAAATGAACCGAGTGGACACGTTGGAGGAGATGTCATTTATATTTTCACTACGCAGTACGTTTCGTCTCCTATTCATACCTCTCAGTCAATGTTATCTCAATTACTCGTCGTATTTAGAAGAAGACCACGAGTTCAACTATCAAACGCACATGGATGGGTGGATTCTTCCCAACCGTCGAACACTCAAAATCCTCGACGTCTACTCCAGCATCAGCGAAGGCGACAAGGACCCTTACTCCGGCCTCTGCGTTACCCTCGACAAACTCGCCTCCAACAACGTTCTCACCTCATTGCATATTCTAGTCGGCATCTCGACGCGCATGTTTTACGACAACTACGTCAGGGAAATCGACAACGAGTGGAAGACCCTGTGTTCGGTTCTCCTCAAACCGGGTTGGAAGTCGTTGAAGAAGGTCAAGTTGGAGGTTATACCAGACTCGGAAGACGAGGTGACGGTTACGGCGGAGGGCAAAACGAAGCTGTTTGACATATTCAAACCGCTTTATGCTCAACATTTCACGTTCGAAATCGTATTCCATTGAGTCTTCGTATTTACATAACATACCTTTTTATTAATGACATACATTTGCATCCTTGCTTAGACTATTACGCTTTTCGATTGCACAACTAACGCGTACTCAAAATTATAATACAGGTATGCACTACACATATTACATCTCCTATTATTATCGTCCAACCGCAAACACCCCCCTCGCCCAATCCACAATCTGCTTCAACTCCTTCCCATCAACCTCCTGGCCAGGCTTCAACTCATCCTCAAAAAAGAAATCAAAAGTAGGATCATTATGTATCCCTCCTTTCACAACCAACACCTCCACATCCTTATGCACCTCCCCAAACCGCTTCCCCATCTCCACAATATCCCCACACATCACCTCCAACTCCCCCGCGCTCACCAACACCCTCCCCACCCTCTTCTCAAGACCAGCCCACCACCCCTCCGGCGCACCATGCAGAGTAATGTACGGCTCGAGCGCCTGGAACACACCCGGTGCTTCTCGCAAGGTTTGCAGGATCTTCGTACCCCCAAACACCACCGCTTTGGTAGACAAGATATCATACCCATCATTCGACTTCCACGTCCCTTTGGTTCGATGCGATTCTGCGGGTACCATCGTTGCCCAGGGTGAGAGAAGGTAGGCGCCGCCGAGTTTGATATTTGTGTTGATGGCTGGAATCGGGTCAATCTTTAAGCTGGGGATGGATGGAATAGGGTGGAGGAGGTGCCCAAGGAGTTGCACTACAAGGTTGCCTCCGGCTGAGTCTCCCATGACGATGATATTCGATGGATCGATGCCTTGATCTAATAATGAACGAAGGGCGAGAACAGCTTGGTGTAACTGCGTAGGGAATGTCGCATCGGGGAAGAGTGCTAAAAATTCAATCAGAATCAGAGTTGCATAAGAGGACCATCGAAGGATAACCAAAACGAAAAGGAAAGACAAACGATAAAAGCAAAAAAGAGACTTACAATACGCTAACATCGCAACTGCGATAGACTCCGAATCTGCCTCAGAACCATCACTCTCCTTGAGTCCTTTCGACGCCTCATGTCGAATATAATTCAAGAAATTGATCGCAAAGGGTTGCAAACAGAATATAAACGCTCCTCCATGGAAATAAAGTATGACTCTCCTCGGCGTCCGTACCGCAGCACTCCCAATCGAACCTCCAGCTGCAGCTCTCTCAGGCCCGCGCTCAGCACCACGACCACCCCTTACCGCCCCCTTCCTTCCAATCCACAACAACTCCGCCCCCGCACCCAACGACTCTATATCCTCCTCCACACCGTACTTCGCGCACCACACCTTATAATTATCTCTCGACACCTGCTTTTCACGCTTCATTGGCAGGCGAATTTGGCACCACTGAATCCATCGGATGCTGGCTTCGAGGATGATGCGACGCCTTTTCTTGTGCCGGATTTTGGGGATGAAAGGTGCTGTGATAAGGGCGTAGACGATGATGAATGCTGTAGGCCAAAATCGAGTAAGGGGAAGTTAGTTGATAACCCAAATCTTGGATGAAATGAATGACGCACGGAATGCGATGGCATAGACGCATTGTGCGAATAGGTGCTTGATACGGTCGCTCATGACCAGCTGCACAGAAAGTACGATATATATTGGGCGAGTTGGTTGCTTTCAGTACCACTGTACTAGTTATAAACTGCAAATGCAATGTCAAGGACGACGTCAGACGGTGCCAATGATGACGGCTCTGTGTAAGAGCAAACCAGAAATATCACATTCTTCGTTGACCATCCCTGTATTTATACATTATTTGTTCCTCAGGGAGTATGAAGCGCCACGATCTTGGCCAGTAACATGGTTCTGTGGGTGATCTTCAGGCCACCGTCAGTGGTGAGCCTGTGTGGGATCGATGAGGATTGGATGAGAAAGGCCGGGCAAACGCCATAACCGGTCGTGTGCACAAATAGCACATCGTAAGCGGGCCGATAAAGATTCCCACGATTGGACAACGTCAATGAAAAGCCGTCGAAATAGCTTGGGTCGAAAGGCTTGCGAAAGGCAAACAAGTTTGAGGCTTGGGGCGTAGTTGGGGCGTAGTATATTATTTGTCGTCAAGAAGATGTCTAGATCGGATCTGAATCAGACAGAAACTCAGCAATTATTCCTCCATATTCATCTATGATTTTTACGCCGCCGCTGATGCGACTGCCATCACGAAAGAAGCACGGGAAAGACCTGGTCTTCAACTTATGTGAGTCCTAGTATTTAGTCGTGTATGAATCTCATTATTAAGACTATCTAATCGCAACCCATTCAAAATAAAAAGTGTGCCAGAGAAGACTACAAACTGCAAAACACGTCCCTTGTCCACTTCACAATCCTTTTCAGCTCCCTCCTCGCCTCCTTCTCGACTTCATCCCCATACAAAAAATCAAACATCGGATCATCATGTACCCCTCCCTCAACGACCATTACCTCCACATCTCTATGCACCCTCCCAAGCACCCTTCCAAACTCAACAATATCATCACGCATCACCTCAAACTCCCCCGCACTCACCAAAACTCGTCCCACCCTTTGCTCAAGCCCATCCCACCAATCCTTTCTCATACCAGCATGTGTGAGATAAGGATATAGTACCTCTAATACCGCAGGACGTCGCCGAACCGCCTCTAACACTCTGTTTCCGACGTATGCAAGTGTACTTTTTGTCACGATGTCGTACTTGTGATTGGTCTTCCAGGTGCCACCATTGTGCGTTTTCATTTCATCCGGGATGATGTTTGCCCATGGGGAGAGAACAAAAACGCCTCCGAGCTTTATCTCCGGATTGATGATAGGTATATCAACGATGTCGTATCCGAGTGACGGAACGGGATGTAGTATGTGGCTAAGAAGTTGAGCGACAAGGTTTCCGCCGGCTGAGTCCCCCATGAGGATAATGTTGCCTGGTTCGATGCCTTTGTCAAGCAGGGACAGAAGTGCCAGAGCTGCTTGGCGAAGTTGAGTTGGGAATGAAGCGTCTGGAACGAGAGCTGCATGATTCAAAGCATGGATGTTCAAGTTAGAGAATCGATAGTACGCCCATAGACGCTCGACTTAGCCATAACGAGAAGCAAGGTAATACGCACTATATCTCAGTATAGCAACCCCAATCGATTCTCTCTCAGACTCTTCCTTGCCTCCTAAACCCTTCAAAGCCTCTTTTCGAATATAATCCAGAAAAGTGATCGAATGCCTTTGCAGCCCCACCACATATCCTCCACCGTGAAAATACAAAATGACCCTCCTGGGCGTGATTCTCCCTCCATCCTCTTGCAGTCCTTCCTTCTTGTCATTCACTTCCCCTGCCCTACTCGTCATCTTCTTTTCCCTCCCAAGCCAAAATAACTCTGCCCCACCACCGAGCACTTCAACATCCTCCTCGATTCCCCTACTCACACACCACGCTCTATAACTTACCCTCGAACTCTCCTTTTGCTCAGCAATGCGCCAGCGGAGCTGGCACCGTCCTATCCATCGGATCGCTGCTTCCGCTATGATTCGCTTCCAAGACTTTTTCCAGGTGTGTCGGTCGAATGTAGCCTTTAAGAGAGCGTAGATTATGATGGCGGCTGTATAAATATTGTTAGGAGATTATAACGACATGCGATGGACTTAGTTGCCATAAAAGACCCACGTAGAAGACTTAAAGCCAGGATGGTGGCAAGGCCGCTTTTCAAACCAGTTATATTCATAGTCTCCTCTCACAGATGGTGGTGATGCGCAGTCTGAGGGAAGGCAGCTAGCGCTTTTCTGTAGCACGGTTTCTCACTTTAGTAAGGCGTAAGGGAAAAGGTCATAAAGCGTAGAAAATTTACAATTGGCGCTGCCTTTATACAAGTCAAAAGAATACAGGGAAGAACGACTGAATTGAATATCCTGTGAATTTATCCGGGTAAGGTGGCGTAAGTACGACAAGTTGCTATGCACTGAAATCAGGCTTTGAGTTGAAGTCCGAGATAATCAGCTTTTATGTGCTGGTTACATGTTTTCAAGTTCCTATTTATGTATTAGATTAGGGCAGCTAGTGTAAACGACCATCAATGACGCGTTGGACAACCATCGACGCGAGTTTAACTTGAACGTTTAACGTTTAGCCCCTATTTGATAGTGTACAAAGCTTGACAAACAACGCGTGCCAGTGTGTGGTTTGGACAATACGCTAGGCGCATCCTCCTCATCCTCGTATTTCCCTCATGCAACTGCCCTCGCGTAAATCAGAGCAAATACCGTCTGTATTCACGTCCTTAGAGGGGAACAGCAGGAGAAACTTTCTCGAAGAATGATCCGGTCACTCAGTGAGCTCTCAGCCAACGGTGACCAACCTCAAAGTTCAAACTCGGCAACGTTAACCACTGGAATCACTCAACTAATGTATAATCATATCATCCACAAGAGAGTATCGGGTAACATTCAATATCGATATCATCCGAGTCAAGTCAAATCCAAGTCAAATCTAAGGTAAACATTTACTTGAAAATAAATCTGATAAGATGCACTGATCACTACTTGACTCCTCGTACTGGACTCTACACCATCTCTCAGGCTAGCACTGCTCCTCCCGTGTCGAAGAAGCTCACTGCGGCGCTTATAGACATTCCTGATTAGGGACCAAAGCGAAGTTTCTGAATATATGGACAAGTGATTGAACGTAGGCCAAACTTCAAGTTGATCACCTCGTGACGATAACAGTGACTGCGGGGCGACGGCTCACACCTCAAACAGCATCCAGCCTCGTGTGATCCTCGTCCAACTCTTTCCTTCGTACCACTGTCATAATACCCAAAGCCTTTGTACGATGTCGCATCGGCAGGAGCAAAGGCCTCCTAAGTTAGCCGCTACCGTTGCAGCATATCACAGAATCAGGATTAAAGGAGAGATATCAGTTACACCAGTAGAAAGCATCCACGCAGACCCACATGCAACCGTCATCGTGTAAGTCTTGTATTGCTTTGCATTCTTGCATTCGCTGATTGATGTCATTTTCCAAAGGCTAATAGGCCCGACTGGGGCGGGCAAAAGTTCTGTAAGTGCGCGATCACACGACTAATAAATGGATCAACACAACTAAAGAAGACTCTGACTGGCAGTTCATTGAAGCATTGAATTCACGGTCAGCTCATGGCAGACTAGGCATTGCAAAGAATCAGTTAGAAAGCGCAACAAAACACGCCGAGATGTATCGGGTTCAAAACATAGAAGACAAGCGACGCGGGATGCCCATCTATGTCGTCGACACACCAGGTCTTGTCGACCCCAAGATATCGGAATTTGAAGTTCTAACAGCAATTAGTAAATGGAGAGATGAATGGTAATTGGTTGAAATCCATGTTCCTTGGAGTTGTCGTTGAGCGCTTACAACCTGAAAAACAGCAATTGCCTGGGCGCTGTACGCGCGCTTTACTTCCATCCCATTACAGATGTACGGTTGGCATCGAGCAAGCAAAGCTGTATCCGCCTATTCAAGTCATTTTGGGGCGCCTATAACACGCCTACCGTTTCTTTGGTTACCACGATGTGGGACACATTAAGACCGGAGAAGAGAGACGCCGCGGAAGAACGGTTCGATAGACTTGTGGCTGATCACTGGGGGGTATGCCCACTTCAAATATTGACTTACTACAACTCATCGGATTTCTCTAGGATTGGTCTTGGAAAGGATCCAAGTCGCTGAAATTTGAGAATACCTTTGAGTCGGCGATGGACATCATTAACCGTGTAACACCGTTTGGAATCATGGGCGCTATACGCAGCTCTAGTAAGTGTAAAGTAACCGATTACGGACGGGCCAATTCTACGACCGGAATGCCTGTGGTGGAAGAACTGTTACGTGAACGGATCAGGAACCTTAACCAACAGCGCGAGATCATTAGCGAGGACCTGCGCGATCCCTTTAATCGAGCCAACGATGAGTTGGTGCGAATACTTGTACGGAACTGGGAGGATGTTTCGTACACATTGGACTGGCATATAGATGAATTGGAGGAATTCTTGCAGGAGAAAAGGACTTTATAACAAATCTGATTCTACTTTTTGTTCTCCTTCGCTTGCTTTTCTTTTGTGTTACCTTTTACCTACCTCCAATTCGTATGAAACCCTTATAATTAACTGTGATTATGGTGGTCATTTTCAATTTTTATTATTTCGGCACACAAATG
>NHTK01005874.1:0-23171 GCA_002938355.1 Panaeolus cyanescens | reverse complement strand
GCTTGAAAATCCACCAAACAAATCCTCCCCTTCAACTGGTGTGTATCCGCCTCCCACTAATTGCTCTTCCAAGTGAAGCGAATGGGACTCTTTTAAATGTCGAAAGTTCACCGCATCTTGTCCGTTGGATGACGTAGGTACAATCTGTTCAACATTCAATTATTATCTTTTCAAAACAAAAACAAAAACAAAACTATTCTTACCGGCGGTCGAGTATTTCGTAGCAATCCCCAATTGATCTTTGAAAACCATTTATGTTGCTTAACTTCACTCGCTCCACTCTTGCTGCCCAGGCGCTGTCGGTCAGACTTTTCCAATAATCGACAGATACAGTCCTTTCCCGCTCTGTTTAAACACGTTAGCAATCTTATATAAAACTGATGCGCGGTCATCAAAAAACTCCGCGCATCATCTGCACTCACGATGAGACTTTGGGACTGTCGCGGAATCGAACAGGCTCATTGCGGATATTATAAAAGGTATCATTACGTTCCTGTCCTTTAAATGGTGTCGTTGCGTACTGCATCACCACCAACGTGCAATACCATCACAAGAGGCCCAATTCACGTCCAACACACCCAAAAAAAGTTTGGTCATGTACGTCAACTACACTTGTAACCCCGCAGATAGGCTTTCAAGGAAACACGTACAATCATTTCATAAATGAGAATGCCCAGCGTCCACCAGTCAACCGCTGCCGTGTGGCCTTGCGCAGCGATAACTTCCGGTGCAATGTACTCTGCAAAGAGAATCAAACTTCATCGTAACAATAACAGATCTCTTTTTCCCCTCTCACCTTCAGTTCCTACGAAAGAGTTGGTCCGAAAGTTGGCAGTGCATGTCATGGTATCCACAAGTGGGATCTGGGGGATACACTTAAAAAACTACTTGCAATGATCCGTCTTCACTCACCCCATTATGTTCCGAGTGTACCATCGTAGGCATACCGTTAGGGTCGTTGGACTGCTTTGCCAAGTCAAAGTCGGACAACATGATGTGTCCAGACTGATGAAGGAGAATATCTGTTCCAGCCTTGTCAGCATCGAATGGGACCGTGAATGGCTCTGCTCACTTTCTGGTTTGAGATCCCGATAGATAAAGCCCATTAGATGCAGATACTCGAGAGCGGCCACGACCTCCGCGGCATAAAACCGTGAACCGTCTTCGGGGAGGCATTTACCGGGTCGTGTTTGCAATGCGCGGAAGAACTCTCCACCCATGCAATATTCCATGCAGAAGTAAAGGTAACCTTCGGACTGAAATGAGTGATACAAAGTAACGATGAAGGGGTGATTGGCTGTTGCCAATATCTCCTGCTCTGTCAACGCGCGCTTGATCTTTTTTCGTTCAATCATTTCTTTCTTTGACAAAACTGCGGATCAACAAACGAGTTAGCCTTTCTAGCGCCACAAAGGGGTTCCAATGAAACGTTTAAAAAATCTCAATACCAGACGCCGTCCGTCCAGTAAAACCAGGGGACCGTCAAAGCATGGATACAGCAAGGATAGTGTGCAAAGCAAGATTGTCATTACCTTTCATTGCGAAAAGTTTATCGGTTTTCTTCTCCCGTACCAGGTATACTCTCCCTACATCCCCCTTTCCTAGCATTTTGACCTTGAGAAAACTCGACGGTCCAACTTCGACCTAATTAAGAGGGAGAGAGGGTCAAGAGGGTTGAATGAAGCGGCAACCGAAAGAGCTCTTACCTGACGGACTTTGATAGAATTACTCGAGTAAGTCCTTCGAAAAGCGATCTGATCAACAGCTGATGCAGATTTTGTGTTCAAAGTTGCAGTTGCAGGTGGAGAGGGACGAGATAATCGATCTCTGGAGGATCCTGAAGAGATGGTTTCCAGGGAATCCTGGCCCTGTTCCATGGAACTGGATATAAGAGGAGGTAATGGCGGGACTGTGTCAGCGGGTGCAAGGAAGCCATTCTTGGTGGTTGCAGATGAGCGAGACCCCATTGAAAATAAACCCTTTGCGTTTGGTGCAGATGCTACACGACGGAGAAAACGTGAAGCTGATGCACTGACGGATTTGGGGCTCAATGGACCATTCGTGCGTGATCTAGAAGGGGTTGTAGGTGTAGGGAATGCAGATTGGGATGGGTCTGCAGTAAAGGGTTTATTCTTGGATGAAGCTGATGGACCAAAAGACTGTTTAAGAGCATTCGGACGAGTACGCTCTGACTTTGTGTGCTGTCGTGATCTGCCAGGGGCTGTGGCGGGAATAAATTGAGAAGACGGTAAGTCAGCAGAACGAGGTAAAAAGTCAAAAAGATGCATGCCTTTTGGTAGCTGTGCAACATTTGAATCTGTTGAATGAGTTGTGTTTGAAGAGTTATAGGAGGATCGTTGGTCAGAAATATACGAGGCAGGGGTTAGGGAAGCGGTGGGTGTTAGTGGTGAGTGAGGAGTAGAAGGATAGTTTGAACTTGATAGATTATTAGAATCCTGGGGAGACAAAGAAGAAACTGAAGACAATTTTTTTGAGGAAGAATTCGGGAAACGAAAAACAGATTTCCATGCTGACTGAGAACGAGGTGAAGGATGAGAAGAAGAATCTGAAGACGAGTTGAAAGTTAGTTGTTGGTTAGAAGAAGAAAACTGAGACGAGTCTTGAGGAGAATACAAAGAAGGGGAGGGCATCGTTGTCGACGATGAGCAGAGTGGGAATGAAAGTGGTCGTTGAGAGTAAAGAACCTTTGCTCATCATCAGGGACAACTACAACTAACATCAATGAATTATGTAACATGAAATATTTATTTCTTTTTCTTCTTCATTTTTTTCGTCTTTTCAGATCCAATTCTTATGTCTAATCTACTCAAAATCCAGGTCATACGGAATCTAAAACAAAGGTGATCCCGGGATACTAACAGGATCAACTCAATTGCACAATGTTTCCTTGTTACTTATGGCGTTAACTGCCACAAAAAAAAAAATAATCTTATTTTATTCACAACTAATGACTCTAGTTCAAATCCTTTTAAAAGTCTAAAGATTCATTTATTTTCCTTAATCCAAGGAGAACATAAGACTCTTTCACCACCGTTCTGGTCGGGGTCACGGCCGGGGCATCCGGCAAACTACAGTCTCACCGATATGTACGGATTCTTTTCAAATGTGAGAGTCAACTTTTGAACTCTCAACCATTTACTTACTTAACCTCCAGCATTTCAGATATGTCCAAAGCCCCACCTACTGGCCCCCTGTAATAATTCCAAACGCACGCAAAATCGTGTCTCAAGCGTTTCAAGTTGGATTTGTAAAACCGAAGCAGTCGCGGATACTCGAGACAGCATTTATTACGGCCCATTTATATAAACGCTGACGATCCAAACGCTTCGGTTTCCTTGAATCCCTATCGATGTCCGTGGAGCGTATGAGGCCTTCCTCTTTGGAAACAACTTCCTTGCTCACTGACGAGGCCCCTACTTCCTACAACGCTACAAATGACGTCAACAGCCCTCCCCCTTCACCAACTTCAACCCTTTCAGAAGCATCCACACCACCACTTAACAAGTTCTCTAAAGCAGACATATGTTGGATGCTGATAGGCTTGTGGTCTGGCGTGTTTTTGGGCGCTTTTGACGGTCTGTCTTGCACACTAGGCACTTTTTTAAAATCCTAAAACCAGTCATTTTTCTACAGGTACCGTCGTTGCAACTTTGCTAACGCCGATAGGGAGCGAATTCAAGGCATCAAATCAATCTTCATACATTGGCACTTCTTATTTGTTGTCTGTCTGTTGTTTTACCCCTCTTTATGGTTCGTTCTTCCAAGATCCCTGCCATTCTTTGCATTTTCAATCTCGGAGGATGAACCATGTGGCTAACTTGCTGTTTAGGACGTCTGTCAGATATTCTCGGGCGGAAGGGGGCCATGCTCCTCGCGTTATCGCTCTTTGGTAAGCACCGTTTTAATCTACCCTTTGATCTACTCAAAAACTTGCCTCCATCATAGGCTCAGGAACAGTATTTTGTGGGCTAGCTTCATCCATGAACGCGCTCATTGCCGCCCGTGCAGTTGCGGGTATGGGGGGAGGCGGGTACGTTCTTTGTCCATCAAATATATTTTTCTGTTTCTATATTTACTATTCAGCGTTCTAATATTGTGCTCCCCTTTTGCAGGATCATGACAGGTACGCAGTTCATGCGAGCTCTTTGCTCGAATACCGCATGCTTACCATCTTACAACCCAAGTCTCCAGCATCGCCGTGTCTGATTTCATACCTCTGTGAGTGTTGCCTTTCATGTTTCGATCACAATTTTATTAAATCTTTCTGTAGAAAACAACGCGGATTGTATCAGGGGATGGCCAACATGTAAGAAACACGCACTGTGTTAAGGCTACCAAGCTGACAATTCAATTTCTCAAAAAGTCTATACGGTCTTGGTGCAGGGTTGGGTGGCCCTTTTGGTGGTTGGGTGAATGATGTGTTTGGCTGGTCAGTTTATTCAATTTTGGATGTCATCAATAAAAAAAAGAACCTCAGTGTCGTCATCGTTTCTCTCAATTTTTAGGCGGATGGCCTTCTATATGCAGGTTCGCGGTCACTCGTTGGATCAAGTTCGCAAGGTTACTCACAATATAATTTCATAGACACCTGTGCTGATTCTCAGCTTCGTCTTAGTTGCAACCAAGGTTAATATCCGACTTCCAGACGACATTCAGAACCAAAGCTTGTCTGACAAGTTGCGTCGAATGGATTTTCTGGGTTCCGTAACCCTCGTCGGTGCAGTTGGATGCCTGCTCCTGGGTTTCTGCTTGCAATCGACTGAAGAGCTACCGTGGACTAGCCCCGTAGTAGTTGGCTTTTTTTTCATGAGCATTATCTTTGGATCCCTATTTGTTTATGTGGAGAAACATTGGGCCCCGTTTCCTGTTATGCCTTTACGTCTTATGACTCAACGAACACCATTGGCAGTCTCTGTATCAAATCTGTTGATGAGTATGTCTGCATTTTCTATGGTAAAAGACTCCTTGCATTTTCCGTCGATTCAAGCTCATGCCCCCAATTCTTTAGTTGTATAACGCTCCATTGGTACGCAAACTCCGAAGACAGAGAAGCTTCAGTATCTTACTTACCAACTAGTATTTTTCGGCTGTAAGATTGGATTCAGCCGCAGTGGCAGGCAAGTTCTTTCGAAATATCTATTGACCTTCAAGTAACCTTGCACTTTATAGGCTTCCATCTTTTACCTCACTCTGTAAGAACCAGACCTTTCTCTATTGGCTCCACGACGTTAAACTTTTTTTTTTCTCAGGTTGCTATTTCAATTGGCAGTGTCTTCGCTGGCTGGTAGGTACTTTAAACTACTGACTCTCTTTAGGAAGCTCTAACCAAGCCATAGGCTCATGCGAAGAACTGGCAAACTTTATCTACTCACCTTGGTTTCTGCTGGACTGAGCGTCTTCGCCAGTGTCCTCGCCAGCTGTTGGAATAAAAATTCAAGTGCCTTTCACTTATGGGTTGACCTAATACCACAGGGGTTTGGAATGGCCAGCTTCATTACAAGTACCCTAATTGTAGGTGCAAAAATTGCTCAACGAAATACCCACTTGACGAAACTGGCATTAGGCCATGATTGCTGGAGTTTACAAGGCAGATATGGCGGTTGCCACTGGAAGTTTGTCTCTGGACCTTTATTTGTCCGCTTTGCCGCTGATTCATTTTCTCTAGTTACCTATCTCTTCAGAACTACTGGTCAAGTCCTCGGTGTCAGTTTAAGTGGGGCTGTTTTTCAGGCCGTTTTACTGGAGAAGCTAAGGGCGCGGATACAAGGCCCAGGCTCAGAAGAGGTGCGTCCCTTGCAGACTGTGGTAAATGCGGCGTACTGATCTCGTTTTTCAAGATCATTTATGTTATACGGTAAGAGCAAACGCAACTTGATGAAAACACATCATCTTGACCGCGGTTTTCTAGTCACACTGCGCAGATTATACCTAAATTAGATCCCCATCTGCGGGAAGCTGCTGTGGACTCTTATGCAGACGCCTTACGCGTTGTTTTTATTTGTCAAGCTGCTGTTAGTGCCCTTGCCTTTATTGCTTGCCTACCGATTCAGGAGGGTCGCCTAGAGTAAGTCGAGTTTTTTCACCTCGTAACATCGACACTAACACCGCACTGCAGAGCCCCTCAACCCGACCAAGAACGGCAGGATCAGACGAACAATGAGGATACCAGCGGTGAATAATCACGAGTAGTTAATAGTGTTGTGTATGATTAGTCTTGTATTATAACAAACACCATAAAGATGGTAAAATTGACCACGAAAACCGACAACAATAAAGTTAAAAGTTGTCCCTCCTCACGCGCGTCGTACAAGATGTATCGTTTGGAAAATGGCAAGGTTAAGTTAGGCAGGGTATGATGTGTGTACAATCCACGTAAACTGATTATTGGGGAATTTTCTCTTCGATCCACCGTCTAGGCCGCTTCACGACTTTAACTTCCCCTAACTGTTGTCCACCTTCTCCACTGTCGGCATATCGAAGTTTGTCTGGACGAGCCGGGCATGGCAGAATACTAGACGCTGATACTGTGATGCATGTTGCGATGAATGTGAGGCCAAAGAGAGAGCTGACGAAAGAGCGGCGTTGGGTGAGGCGTAAAACTTTATAGATGGACATTCTAGGTCTGTAAAAGCTTCAATTGATGATAAAAAAGTTGATAACTGAGCAAAGCCAACCTAATATGTGCCCATATCTAGCAGAAATCCGTCTTTAATGCCGGCCTCGACGCTGAACTGATTAGTTCTGCAAAGGTATTTGAAGAGTATCGCGTAGAGGTTGAAAGTGCTTTTGCCCGGTTTAGACCGAGTTTGGTTGTGCTTGTCAAAAGCTTCCGGACGTAGTGCATCAAATTGGAATTTCCTATTTTCATTCTTCTACACTCCACTCATGCCCAGTGCTCGCGTTATCCGAGATATAAAAGCCCGTTACGGTGTTCGTGCAAACGAAATAGCAAGAAGGGCGTATTTATATGTAGCCAGAAACGAAACTCTGTCGCCCCAAGTTCGGCATCAGGCACAACTACAGCTGAACAACTTCGATAGGTATGCGCGACCAACAACAGTGAAGAACCGCTGTGTAGAGTCTGGGAAGGGAAGGGGTATCATCTCAGAGTTTGGCCTATCGCGGGTGCGTTGTTGAATCTCCCTCTGCAATTCTTTGACATATTGATTTCAACTTAGTTCCAATTCCGCTTGAAAGCCAAACGCGGGGAGCTTCCGGGTGTTCAGAAAGCGTCTTGGTAAACCATATCCAGTGAGTGCATTTGTACAAGTCATACAGGTCTAGGGGTACTCAATAAACGTTCTGATAAATTTCAGTACTATAAATACTATTTAATATATATCCCCTTCACGTCGTCCTCTCAATGGGTTGTTCAGGCAAATGAATTTCTGCTTCCCCTCTTTCCCTTCTCCAATGATTGGTCACTTTCAGTGTCTCCGTGTCAATGAGGAAGCTGTACACATTCGAATAAATTACTGTAGGCGCGTTGTGATAGAAAAACATACCTGTACTTTCGGAGGAACTTTTCACCTATTTCCCAACTTTGATGTGCGAGAACGTCATCTCCGTGAATGGTTACAGCTTGTCGCAAGTCAATGAAACATTCCGCTAGATCGATTTTTTCTAGGGGGCATTTGTATCATTCCTTTCGAGTCACGGAGAGGAATAACTCACGCCTGTAGAGAATCATCCGGTCGCGAAGATCTGGATGCAGCACGCAATCCACAGCGCTTTCTTCAAAAAACGTCAGACTTGGAACATTGAACTTGCAAGTTGCGTAGAATTACCATGAGGTATTGTTCTGATTAAATTTAAGTCAGATGATGATTGCGGCCCAAAATGACTGGAGCTCACCGTTGAACCACCGTTGGTCGCAAAGACGCAGGCAGGCAATATGAAGAATTCCTTTTATAATTATCAAGATGATAGCTGTTGCAACCGCATGAGGAATTGCTACAGACGCAGTAAACAAAATCGCGTACTGAATCAGCTTATAAGCTTCGGCTTTTTTAGGGTCGTCTTCTTCTTCGTTATCTTCGGGCGCAGGGGCAGCCTCAGTGCTCTGCATTCGTTGATGAGAAACGGGAGCTGAGCTAGGGGAATCATATGGCGAGGAAGAGGAGACTGGTTGTTCAACGTTAACATTGACCCCTGACATGTTATAATTTGAGGATGGCTGGAAACCGTCAATATTTGAACCATTTGGTGGGTATTGGGGGCTGCTGGTCGAAGGAGCTTGCATGAACATAGGAGAACCATTTGGTGGACGAAGAATGTCAGAAAATAGCGAATTTCTCTCAGGCAATCTGGAAGGAGGGTTCGAGTATAGGCCGGCACTTGATGGAATGCTGGAGTTAGGCATAGGGATTAACAGAGAGAAATTATTGGCAGCTTCCACAGTAGGGTCGGGGCGCATCTTCTTTGGTCTGTTACCAAGGTCAGAATCAGAAGGACGCTTGCCACTGGACGGCATTGGCATCTGGGGCAACGGTGAACTTGTTTCTCCGTCATCAGAGAGTTTCTTTCGTCGTTGGTAACCTTCCCAAGCTGTATCGGTTTCAGACTTGTTGATAAATTCATTGAAGTCCGACAATCCCCATCCGAGTTTCGGAAGTAGACCTCCAGCACCTTCCCCAATGAAGTTTGCTAGGCTCCTCAGAAGATTCCGCAGGGTCTGGTTTTCAGCCATTAGGTCTGTCGGAAGGTGTATTCAGCTCCTACCGTTGACTGAGATAAAGATCGCCAAACCTTTGAGCATGTTTCGCATTTCGCCCAAAGCCTCATCTTTTCCACCGGAAAGAATTTCGACACGGGCTTCCAGGTCACGTATCTGAATATACGGACATTAGGACAAACAGGTGGGTTAATCAAGCTGCACGCACTCGTTGTTGCTTCCTCAGCCTAAATTCCCGTTGAGCAATACGGTTTTGATCCCGTCGTGCGGCTTGTGAACTTGTGTTGCAATAAGTATCGCTGATTGATAAAGTAGGTGGAAATTATTACTTTGGGTTCTTCTTGCGGCCAGGTTTACCTGGTGGATTAGCATCCCCGGTGTGTGATTCTGTTTCCGTGTCCTGAGATCGGAATGAGGTTGGATATCACTAAATAGAGGAAGTCAAGAAGTACCTCCAAGTCACCCGACACGCTACGTTCTCTAAACCGCGGTTCCTGTCCTTCTGGCATTATTGTTGAGATTGGGTGAAAGCTATTACGAAGCAGGTTTAATGGCAGAGCACGCAGTCCTAATTCCTAACATGACCAAATAAATGACTAATGCTACCCTTGACTACTTTGACAAGGCAAAAACTTTCAAGACTTCAACAGACCTTAACCACTTGAACTGATAATAAAAAAAATAGCTTCACAATGTCAGAACTTAAGAAAATGTCGCCCTAGTACATTCATTGTCAATCAATGAATATTGTATTCAGTCTAAAACCATTATTATGACTTGAAACATGAGAAAGTTCGGTACAACTTTGCTGTACCAATATGCCCTGCAAGATGATTCCACCAGTTTTATATGGTCCCTGCTCTGGATAAGAAAACCTTCTGGACAAATGGCGTCTTCATGAAAGTTGCGACCACGAATTGCCGTGTAGGCAACTACTTGTTGACAAGACACTCAGAGCCAGCAGGCAATGAAACCAAGTCAGATCGACAAATGCTAGTAAGGGGTATGTGTCATGTGTGTACAGAAACGAATGGCGATAGGGACTCGGAGATGTGATGAGCAGTCAACGGGCCTCAAATTGGACCACTGGTATCCAATGAGAAACGACATATAACAGCTTGGTAGAACACGTACTTCGCTTTGTCCTTTTTTTATACATGATACGATGACCACATTCACGACAGCGGATGGGTTCTCGCGACCTAATCTCGTTTTTGGCTCCGCAATCTGAAATGCAAAGGATTTCAACATAAAAGTAATGGACATTGGATGGCTGAACAGCGCGAACCTGCACAAACGTATTCCATTTCTTGCCGAGGTGTAGGTAAAAATGTACCTGCACCAGCTGCCTGTCCGTTGCCACTGCCCAAGTTTCCTCCTTGATGATTCATGACTGGAGAAGGTGACTGTTGCTGTTTGAAAGTGAGATTGACGCGCAATTACCAGTTTAAGTGATGACTAAGCAATGAAACAAAGGGTGACTTTGTTCTTCCTTGTCATCATTCTACATTTTTAAGTTTTCTCGTTCAAATACTTGTTCTAACGGTTGCTTGACGGCGATTTCTGACATGAGTTGGACATGACCCAAAGTAAAGTGACTCTGGCTAAAAACACCCAAGATATACGGAGTCTATTATGGCAGATTTTTGATCACCATGTCGCGTCGTTGCATCGGCAAAAGCGTGTTCGATAGGGTTTTGAGGTATTGACAGGTTGTGTGTTGTTCACCTTGAAATGATGATTCCAGACAAAGGAAAAGTTTTACAGGGAAATTTGAAATAACAGTTGACTGTTACCGGTATCTTTTTTGTGGAGGGTAAGTGGATAAGATTTTTTGTTGTATTTTTTTTTTTCCAAAGATTGATTCCCAAAAAAAGAAAGAATTGGGAAATCACCTTGGGGACGAGTGTTGAGCGACAAGAAAAGTGTGTTCATTCCGTCTCCGTGATAATTGTAACCTCATATCTTGACGACATAACCGTGGGTTGTATCTAAGCTGAATAACAACGCCTTTATAGATGCCTCTCTTTTTCAATCGTCTCTTCGAAGAGGTTTGCTCCCCTTACCCCAAGTCCGTTCTTTCATACCTTCACATTCCTTTCGACCATGTCCGCATTACCATCCTTCGTGGAATTAATGGCTTCTCTGGGCTTGGAGCAAACTAATCCATGTCCAGAACAATCTCCTTCACCACCACCACCGTCTTCTCCTGGTTCTCCTGCCTTACCGAACAAGGGCAGCCCAGCGAGGTCTAGTTCGAGCCCTGCTTTGAGGGATGTAGCCACCCGTCATCGTTTGACTCGTTTCTCTCCATATTCTCCCGCTGTGGTGAGTATAACAAATATGTCATTTGGTCGCCCCTAATGCTATTCAAAATCAGTCTTTTACCAAAAGAAGAGGAAGTCTATCTTCTGTCTCTTCCTCCGACTTTGAAACATCACCTTTGAGCGCGGTATGTCTCTTGATTATGCACTGCTCTACATAACTTAACATGAAATACATTAGACCTTTTCGATCCCTCCCCGTCCGGAAGCTTCCCGGCGAAGGTATCGCAATAAGCTCACTGTCAATACCTATGGATCCTCATGCGATCTCACCGCAAATACCCCCATTTCCACCTATGTCCGTCGCAAAACGCCCGGTACATCCCCTACTTCACCCACTTTCAGCCGCGACAGTGGTTACGAGTCTTCTTCTCCTACCACTGCGATGCCATTTTCTATTCCTAGCCTTCCTGTTCTGCTGCCGAGCTCAGCAGGTTCCGAAACATTCCCTATTATTGTCTCAACATCAGAGAGCGACATCGCCAAAGAATCGTCTCCTCTTGCGGACATCACCGAAGGTAGCAATTACTATCGCTATATTCGTCGACGAACAGGTGTTCGCATCTCAACCTCTCCAAGTGCCTCGAAACTCAGTCATTTCACGCGGAGAGAGCCTGTGCAAGTTGACATGGCCTAACTTTTTATTTATTGAAAATTCTTCTCTTTCTTCTTTCTTTTGACCTGTACAGTAGACCATCGTGGAACCGTGGATCAAATCCTGGACTTGTAACTTGCACACATTTATTTCCTTGCCTACCATCATCTTCACTTTTCAACTCCCATTTCGCTATCGCACCATATCACAATCTTTTTGCTTTCTTGGACATCACCATTCTTTTTGGCATATCTGTTAATCATCCTTCGTTGTCCTCTTCAATCCTTCAATACAAAGCTGTGGATCTGCTTTTTGCGTTATTTCTGCAATTACGCAACCCACTTCCCATTCATTTCACAGATAGATACAATTACACAATTCCCAGGAATTTCAGCTACAGGCACTCTCCTCGAAAGAAGTGTGTTATTGTCTTCCAATGGATGTTGAACATCGCTACCACCGCCGTAAGTACAGCCTCAAGAACTGCCAGGTTGCTGTTGTCGCTTCTCCGATGCATTCAGAAGTTGTATTTCCTCATTGTATGGACATGAGAATTCCTGGCTCGTAACCACTGCATTGCATCATATGGTTGGTAGGATAGGGATGCTTTCTCCGTAATATTCTCGGGATTTTCTGGAAGCAGTTGATCGGTTTCCTCTGTTTCTAGGCATTCTTGATTTTGTGGAGGGAGCAGTTCCACTAAACATTGTATTTAAGCGTAACCTCGCGGTCTACCACACGACAAAGTTTCAACTTCTTTCAAGGTCTTCCTAGTTTTATTTTGCAGGCGTACAATATGTATCATTTCGTGGACACGGAGGCCGATAATGTACTAATATTTAATAATCCATAGACCATACAAGGTGGTAAGCAGGACATCCGTAACTACGGAACTCGGGGTGAGCAGGTATCATGTCGTGCTGCAAATTCTCATCCTGTCCGCTTCTAGTCTGCCGGGTGTGAAAAACGGTCCTAGAGTCTAGAGAATAGGTAGGCCGCCTACATAAGCAGGACACAAATATATGTGGTCGGAGGCAGCGCGTTCAACGCCTTGGCTTTCTGCACGCGCGCCGGAACTTGGACAGCGTCATCGGTCAAGACAGACCCAACTCAAAATGGTCCAGGTGCGTCGTCCAGGTGCGTGCCGATGCAGCCGAATCGACGTCCGCCAAGATGTGGCTTTTCAGGTACCAGCGCTCCCATCAGTGACAGGAAGAAATAAGCGCTTCTGCCCACCCCTTCAGAAGAATGGGGATAAGCAACGATAGGAACGAGATACTCACTGATACTCACACTTTGCCTGGTTACTAATTCCCTCCTATTTCGTCGCATCGATGTTCAAGCAAGTGAAATCGTCCACGAATTCCGATGGGGAAATTTTTGGTCCATTCAAACTTCCAAGCACACCCCAGCACCACCTGTTGGACATACCCACGACATTGTATTGGATACTTGTTTGTTTGAATACAGGATGTAGAGTTATTACACGCACACATCATCCAATCGTTCATTGTGAGGCGTATCAATGCGAACGAATCTGTTTTCAAGCAGGGTGTCCCCTGACGAAGACATTGCGATATAACCCTGAACGGTCGTACATTGAGGGATGCATATTCCCGGAATTAATTGACTAAACAAACATTACCAGTATCTTACAATACAATAGTCGATTGGGATAGCATATCGTCACCTCGCGTGGCAAATTTACGCCGTCTGTTTTTGGAATGCGATACAGGAGCGCTCTTTGAGAGTACTCAACTGTCCATGCAACGATGGACCTTATGGTGGATGGAAACCAGGCTGGTGGAATCGTGCATATTACTGACAGGGCGCTGAGCCCAGGGTGACACTGTATTGCTTATCCCGGTACTGTCAAAGAAGTAGATTACATTGAAGTCCGTAATGCGAGACAGAAACAGCATTGCAAATGCTACATGCTAATTTCCTAAAGAGCACGTTGTAGGATATCAGTCGTGGTCATCTTCCTCCGCGCCAGGGCATTGACTCTTCAACTCATCCCTGCTTTCGTACTGAACTCCACACCAAAAGCAGTACGAATGCTTCTCTCGTAAATAAGATAGAACTAGATGAAGACGATCTTGTGCCTGGAGAAGCGTGGTGTCAGTTTACATTTCTAAGGCAGATGACGAGATTTGGAAACGAACCTGGAGACGCAGGAATTGCGCTGCTTCTTCCAGAAGATCAGAAGAGTACTCGTCTTCGGCAGCGACGGTGGATGAAGGCTTCCTGCCTGCGAACCCATTCCCCGCATTTGATTCTTCTCCAATACTATCGGTATCAACGGGCAGCAAAGCGTCCGCCTGCATTTGCTTCTTTAGACGAGCTTGAACTGTTTCCTCGCCCTTCTCCTGGACAACAGGTGCATTGCTATGTAGTGTTAGAGCGTCGATGAGACCAGACGGGAACGTATTAACGTTGTTGGGGTTCAGCCAAAGCACATTAAACTAGACAAGTCCAGTGTTTTATAGTAACGATGAGCATTCTTTTCCGGGTCTTTTTGCGCTGCACCCATACCTGTATGTTATCCTTCTCGTCTAGAGTCGTACATGTCAGCTGAGCAGGGCCTAGACGAAAGAAAACTATGTGAATTGAGATATCTTCCAGGTAACTCGAGCAACTTGCCTAGCCTGCCTTCCGCCCGGCGGTTATTGTATTCGTCTCGAACACGATCCCGAAAGTCACGATGATCGACCTGTTCCTCCATTCTGGCCATTTTCGCCATGCGCTCCACCATCCCTGGTGAACGCTCACGTTTAACACCCAGGCCAATTCCCCTCCGGCCTGTTAAACACGAGTTTCCAAGGTGAGATGGAGAGGAAGAATAGAATGACAATCAGCAATTAAGGCTCGGGTGAAGTAGATAATAAGCAACGGACCAGCCCACTCGAGCAACGGCAACGGTTCTGATCTGTGGCTGGTATGCGTTGTCGTTTGAACAACCGTGGCGCTCGTAGAAGATAAGGGTACTTTTTCCTGTGGAATTTGTACCTCAGGAGTGGTATCGCCAACAGTAGAGGTTCCTATTGTACTAGCTGATGCAGGGGCCGGGTCGCCAGCATTTGACAGCGGTTCTTCAGAGTGACTGCCCAAACTTTGACCAGGTTTAAAACCCATCTTCATCATGATGGACAGTGCTTTATTCGAGGCTGTAAGACCGGCCTCTTCTTCTTCCTTTGCACGTTCGAATAGACTCTTGCTGAGACCTGCCTCCCTCGATTCCATTTCAAGCTGACGACGACTCTTCTTTTTGTTTTCTTCATTCTTCAAATGAGATCTCTTTTGAGCTTCTTTACGGAGCTCTGAATAGGTGCTTGGTTTCTTTGAAGTGCTTTCAGTTTGAAGCAAGAACTTGTCGGAGAGGTAGTCATCGTCGTCATCAGACATGTTGTGTAAACAGGTGTCAACAAGGTTTAACTCCAGTTCAGATCCGAGAGCACTGGCAAGCGGCATCGAAGTTCAAGACTCAAGAGGCACGAGGCGAAAAGAAAGCGATATCATTCTGTAACTACTGATATCGCAATAAATGGGGGGAGGGACATAAAACGACACCAGACAAAGCAAACAAAGTGAAAGTCAAAAGCAAGTAATGAGCCAATGAAAGCTATCAACAAACACAATATCACTCGAGAGAATGCGGAGGCGTTGAGGCGTAACATAAAGTAGCAATCGTAAAGTAAATTCGTAACAGCGTCAGAAGTAGACATGGCCATTAAGCAGTGGTTGCAGTAGTAGTGGCGGGGTTGGCACCATCAGTAGTGGCGGCGGGAGCTGGGGCATCAGCAGAAGCCTCCTCAGGGGCAGGAGTGTTGACGGCAACTTTGACTGCTATAGCGCGTCCGCCAACGTCTTTGCCCTCGAGAGCCGCGATGGCTTTCTTTTGCTCTTCCTCGGAGCCAACATCGACGAAGCCGTAGCCTTTGCTCTTCCTTGGTTGTCCCCAGCGTCTGCGAACGATGCGAGCAGACACAACGTTAATTCCAGCTTCAGTGAATAATGCAGAAAGAGCAGCATCATCGACACTGAAGCCAAGATTGGCGACAAAGAGCATATTCTTGGATGGCTCGCCAGCAGGATCCTCGCCGGCTGGACGGGCGGGACGAGGTGCCTTGGGTTTGCGGGCGCGAGGTTTCTTCGCCTCGGTAGCGGAAGTCTCGCCTTCTGCAGGGGCAGGAGCGTCTGTTCCAGAGGCTGCTGCGCTTTCCTCAGCGGGCTTCTTGGCCTTGCGCTGAAAAAAAAAACCGAAAAAAGGGTTCAGGGATGATATGACACGATGCAAAAAAAACGTAAACATACAGCAGCCTTCTTCTTCTTCTTCTTGGGCTTGGCTGCCTCACCAGACGCAGGAGCAGCGTCGTCTGTTTTGGCGCCGTCGCCGTTGGCTTCTGCCTCAGAGACTTCACCGGGAACAGCCTTGCTGCCACGCCTGCCGGGTCTCCTCTTTGCTTTCTTCTCCTTCTTTTCCTTGTCTTTCTGGTCAGAAGGTTTGGCAATCTCTACGATCACCTGACGGCCATCGAGCTCCTTCTTGTCAAGGGCATCGACAGCCTTTTGAGCAGCCTCTGCTGTAGCAAAAGCGACGAATCCATAACCCGCTGAGCGAGTACCGCGCAGAATGACTTGTGCGGAGAGGCTAAAAGGAATAGAGAAAAAAATGATGAGAAACGCAGGGGTCAAAAGGCTGTGTGCCTGTTTGATGCCACGTACATTTCGCCCCCAGCAGGAGCAAAGAAAGCCTTCAGCCCATCGTTGGTAGTTGTGTACGCAAGATTTCCAGCGAAAACCTAAAATGAAGTGGAATGAATATGATATGTTTTTTTTTTGTTCTTTTTTTTTTGTTATTGAAAAGAAGACATACCTTGAAGCCAGGGGCTTCTTCGACTTTCTCTTGTGCTACCTGGGGCGCGCCATTTTCAGTAACAGGGGCGTCGCGGGCGTCAGACATTATGAACGTTAGATGTACTGGTGAGTTTTTTGGGATGTCGGTGGTGAACTGGTTGAACCGGTTTCTTCGTGTCAAACTTGAAGGTTAAAGAAAAGAAGCGAAAGACGGAATTTAAAGGATTATTATTGTATTTGATGAATAATAAACAGAACACAACTAATGTCTCAATTTAGATATCAAGTTGTCATGACATTTGAGGTCCGTGCGTGACTTGTTATCGGCATTCTCCGATGATTGTTTGTGGTTTAAAGTTGAAATTCTCATTTGTTGAACGGTCAAACTTGTCCTTGTTTTCTTTCTCCTCATCTTTATAAAATCTACTTAAAGACACTCTTTTAACAGAAACACTCGTTAACGAACAAAGTCTGACAACGATGGCTGCAAAATTATTAAATTTTGTAGCTCTTTCCTCTCTTTTGGCCCTGCTCTCCACTTTTGGACCCACTCCTGTCAACGCTCTCTCAATCGACACAACTCCTAATGTCGCTCGCAGTTTAGGTCATGCTGCTATTGCAAAGAAACGTCGTGCAGATAACAGGCGTTGCAAACCTCGTCCAAGCAGCTCTTCTGTAGCTGCCAGGCCCGCTTCAACAACAACCCCTCCTCCTCCTCCCCCGACCTCAACTCCTGCTCCTCCTAAACCTTCAACCACAACCACCCAGCAGAACAACAACAACGGTGGTGGTGGAAATGGCGGCAACAACAACAATGGAGGAGGAGGCGGTGGAGGGAGCGGTAAAGTCGGTCTCGCTTGGCCGAACGGCAACGACCCCGCTCTCAGGTCCTGGAAGACCGCCAATGTTCGCTCGTAAGTTTTCAATCAATTTTCACCGTCACTTTTTTTTTAAAAAAAATTTTGCCCCTTTCCTACAGTATCTATACTTGGAGTCCTTGGATTCCTGACCTTGCAAACTCTCTTGGCTTGGAGTTCGCTCCTATGCTTTGGGGTGTTAAGCAAATCAACGACTTCAAGCGTCTCGTCAAACCAGGTTATGCTCACGTCGCTCTCGGTTTCAACGAGTATGTACTTTGTTTTCGCCGCATCTTATTTTTAACATTTCGTAACAATATTGTCCCCGTTAGACCCGATCATGAAGGCCAAGCCTTTATCGACGCCGGTTATGCAGCTTCCCTTTGGAAGGAGCACCTTGACCCCCTCAAGAACCAAGGTTACTTCCTCGTCAGTCCCGCCACTACCTCTGCTCCCAAGGGCAAGACTTGGATGCGTGACTTCTTCAATGCTTGCAACGGCTGCACTGTATGTTCCATTTCCATGGATTGTTTGTGAACTATTTCTCATTTGTTTTTAGGTCGACGCTGTCGCTCTCCACTGGTACGGTACCGACGCTCAGGCCTTCATCGCCTACGTCGAAGACTTCTACAACACCTTCAAGAAGCCCATCTGGGTTACTGAAGTCGCCTGCCAGGTGCGTTTTTCCTTGACATTGTTGACTCCACTGTTTTTTAATTAATCTTCGGCTTTAGAGCTTCTCGGGTGGTGCTCAGTGCAACGCAGGACAGGTCGCCGCCTTCATGCAAACCATTACCAGCTGGATGGACAAGACCTGGTACGTCCAGAGGTACTTCTGGTTCGGTAAGCTCTGTTTGTCACAATGAATCGACGTGTCACTGAATTAATTCTATCACAGGTACTATGAAGGACATGGGTAACGTTAATGTTCTTAATGGACTTATGCAAGGAAACGGACAACCCAATGCCCTTGGATGGCAATACATTGGATAAACGATTTGTCCTTTTAGATTTGACTTACATGGATTTATTAACCTATGGATACCCCTCTCGTAACTTAAATCACGTCTATCTCTGTTGTTATTCTGCATCCAACCGTGCTAGTCATTATGGGTGTTTGCCTTTCTTTTCATACATGTTCTACTAGTACATCTACCGTTACTGGTTTCCGCGTCGATTGCTATATACATATTGCTGCGCACCGTTCTTCTTCAATTTTATTCATGTGCATGGAATCCCATCATTGTCAAACATAGCCGAAGCAGTTGCTCCCTGCCCGCTCTCACCCACGACAAAATCCGAATATATAATTATCATGGTTAAATCCGTCTCAACATTGAACTACGACCGTGAACATATGGCCTCCATAAAGCTAACTCCTGCGCTCAAACACCTCCTGACTCTACGTAACCCAAATGTACTTCCAAGTCCACCATTGGCACAGTTGAACCGTGTGTTCACCAACACTTTTCGTGATGCTAGGGCCAAAAAGGCTGAAACCGGATGGCTTGTTGCTTCTGTATGCTTGCAATTTTCAATCCACGCCCGCTGCAAGGATTCTGATCCTGAGCACTGTATTCTAGACATGCACGTTGCTGACAGCTAACAGACCCTCGGCCGTGGGTCATCTCTATCGTTTCGCAACTCGCTCAACGTTGGAAGAAGATAAGCAAACTGGTCTTGATCTTCCCAGCGCTGTCAACAAGGCCGCCTTAATGCGCGAGTCTGCCTTAAAGAGTGTCATCTTCATAGGTGTTCCGAGAGTAAGTCTCCCAGGTGCGCCGCAGCGTCCTCTGCGTTGAGCCTGCCCAAACCCTGCTTCCATTCTGTCTGTTGAACCCATTTAACTAATAACAATACTTCCCAGGTCATCTTGTCCCTTGCTGCCTTGCACGAAGCCCTCGATGATGATGTTAAGAATGCCTTGAGGTCCAACTCTAGAAGGTGAGCAGCCAACTTCATTTTCGTAGAATGTCGCTTGTGTAGACTATTTTGGATTGGACCCCCAATCTTCCGTTAACACCTTTTGTCCGTGTTACATTGCACTGTGGGTGCTTTGCAACTGTCAGAAACTCGCTGTATGCGTGTTGATACGAAAGGACATTCTACATGTTCTGCGCTTGCGCTTTATCAACTCTTTCGCTCTATTCCGACCGCCGCTCGGAAACATTAAACTAATCAAATTTTATAACATAAAGGACCCTAAGTGCAGATAATGCCCAATCGATTGTGACACGGGGACGATCCCTTTGGGACGGAATATATGTGCCTCATGCAGATAAACTTCATGACAAACTGGGCTCCTACCACCCGGATTTCATATGTGAGCACCCTCTTCCCAATTCTTAGATACCTTCTTGCCCAACTTGGTCTGTCGATTTGGCCTCCGTCGACGCGTTGCACTATTTCGTCACTTTGTCCCACCCCCACGCATTCATCTTCCCCACCTGCAAGCACATTTATCTGATGAAAATAGTTCGTTTTTACAACACTATTGCTTTTGTGCTTGCATCAGAGCGATGATCTCCATTTGCCTTTAAAATTTCCCCCCATCACACATCTCGCGTTGTTCTCTTCTGGGGTACGATGAGCTCATAGTGTTTTAATCTAGCATTTATCATCCAGGCCTACGGTTCTGTTCTTTCCCCACTCCCGGGAGAAACAAGGGTCTACTCCGACGCCAGCGGTCCAGAGGATCAAGATCAAGGTAACTTGAGCCGTGCAATGGGCTCGGTCGTCGGAATGTCTGCCCTTCGTGCTGAAGGAGGGGTCGGACCTCAGCTGATCAGTCACACTTTTGGCTTGCTGAAGGCTCGTCTTGTGGAGAATCAAAGCCCGGAAGACCAATGGCTGTCGACTGACGAAGGCACGGAATGGATCATCCGCATTGTGGATGAAATTCTCGATGGAATCGCAGACAATGCAAGTAACCAGGCAAAGGCCAGGCTATAGTCTGACTTTGCAATGAGGGTATCAAACGGTCAAAGGATCAAAGGATTGACCAATATTCAGGGGTCATGAATGGATGAATCGAAGAGCGAGGTCCGGTGACTTTGTGCTTGGATGGCATAGGGTATATATCTGGTAAAAATTGTATCGAGTTATCTATGGATTCAATGCAGCGTGGTTTTATTTCACCTCAGTCGCTTCATTCCGCCTCACCTTTCTGCACGTGAAGCCAAGAGGCTCGCCAGTGCTATCGAGATGCTGCCTTGCATCGATTAACTTATCATAAACCATATTCGTTCATCAGATCCAACCTGCAAGGATATTCTTCGTCGCTCGCATCACCCCCACCTATCTCAAACCTTCACGGGTGCACTGCAGGCCTTTCATTTCATTATGACAAAAAGGTCGCGGGTTAATGTTGCCACTGACGAGGTTTTCTCGCTTCAAGGGCCCACAATTCTGCGGCAATTTTACGTCGGTGATAATACATTGAAAAACAGACAAGATAACAAAACACAAACGACATGCTATAATACAAGAGAAAAATTGCCCACAATGTGCAAATGACTGAATAAAAAGATGACGGTGTTTCAAACATTCCAAGTGGCACAGAACCGGTAGAGCATGGCAGTCAGGGTCACCATGTCCATCATCGGTGGGTGAGTCTGCAAAAAAAACAAGAGTACGTTTGTCTCAACCGTATGACATATTTTCAGGAGAAACAGCGGACTTACCACAGTTCCAGCCCCTGCAGTTCTCAGGAAGTGAAGCTCTCCATAAACATCACCGATTTGATAACGCGTTTGTCGCGTTTGTCGGAAGAAAGCAACCTTCACACCAGAGTTGTCGTAGAGCTGGTAACAAAATTAGTCTCAACCAAATGTGAGTGGCTCTGGTGACCAATTCACCTCAATGTCCGTCGGGGTGCTCACGCTAGGTCTCCAGGAATATGTCAATCCGTCCGGACCCACAAACATGCGGCAACCCTGGTTCAAGAAATGACCATTAATGGGAGTTAAGGAAGCAGGATTGCAGACTAACATAAACAGTGGGCTCCGGCCTAGTAATGTCGGCCATTCGTAAGGTGTGCTGAAGGACATCGTGAGTTCCCCGTGCATTTGCGTGACTTTTTGGAATGAACCTTTCCAAGAATTACGCGCCCCAAGCCACCATTGGGTGCCCATTCAAGTTTTGCGACGCGATCTTCTTTATTGGGGCGCAAAGCGCGCCACATAGTAGTAATCATCTGCCCGTTCGACCCCGATGTTGTCTACGACGAGTGGGTAAATATATAGCTGGAGAGCATTATCAACGGGGAGATAGCGACCGAACCTGAAATCGGTAAACGATTCCCCATGAATTGAACAAGATGCTCTCGCGACAATCAGTGTTGGTCCACGACAAGATATCGTTGGAGGCTGTGGCCATTTTGCGGGCGATGTAGTGAGATGAATGTGTTAAAGGGGGATTGAATGATGAAGAAGAGACTGCGAATACTGAGCTGAATTACCCGGTCCATTTTATAGCAAAGAAAGATGGATTTTAGCACAATTCGTACAATTTTCTCCGGACGAATCGTTATTGGAATCGATCGGAACGTGGTACACTGTCGGAATAAAATAAAATAATCAGACACAGTGACGCCTGCCTCAACGTGTCAAGGGTTCGAAAGATGAGCGATGGATGGCGGTGGAGCGAGATTCCGGTGGTAAAGTGCATCTTACCGATCGTAAAACACGAGTCGGCCAAAGGCGAGCGCTTGGTGCCTTCTATTGGCCGTCAAGGTTGCCTGTCAAAATAATTGAATCAATCGGTAGCTATCTCGTTCCTTTCAAAGGTCATGCAGTAAAAAAGAAATCCTGAGAAAAAAACATTGCGAAAATAGTAGGGAAACAGGAGGAGACTGGAGGCGTCGTGATAGTTTTTGATGGCACATTTTTGACAAAGACCACGAGGCAGTCCATCATCGAGTTCTGCGAGGACCTAAACGTGTAGAATGTATCCTGGGCAGAGACAGCATGTCTTCATCGTGTTGAACGTTGTGTTCCCGGCCGAAAGGCACATATGATAAGACAGGAAGGTGACAGTGTGCTTTTGTCGTTTCGTTGGATTTTGCCTGATGATCTTGGGGCGTATTTCCCAATGTGTGCGAAGCCAGTTAAGGCATGACGGCAGGTCTACCTGAATCTTGCAATTGTCGATCAGCTCAGAAGTTTAATTTCGCTAATGAACCTGGTTTCCGGATTTTAGTAGGGGTTGTTCACGTCCAAAACATCAGTGTTTGAGTTTTTGAAGGGGTGTACCTACTCAATTAACATTAGGGAAAGTCCGCGAATGTGATAAGAGTGGGTTTTATTATGGTATATATAATCGATAACAGATTGTCGGCGAGGTCGATATAAAACTAATTTAAAATGATAATCAAAATTCCAGGTGGATGAGCATATAACATAGCACATACAATTGGAGAGAGCGGATCATGCAACGACTTGCACTCCCAAGCTCCTTGCGCTGCCAATAATCATTCTGGTGATGGATTCGAGGGGCAGCGTCTTCATGTGCTCATCAGTAGATTTAATTTTTGCGATTTCGTACACGTGCTTGAGACTAATGGTCCCAGTTGTTTCGTGGCCTGGACGGGCCGCTCCTTTTTGGATTCCAGCAGCTTGCTTTAGGAAATAGGAAGCAGGCGGCGATTTTGTAATGAAGGTGAAAGTACGGTCTGGTTGAACGGTAATCAAGGTTGGAACGGGAACACCGGGCTCGATATGAGCAGTTCTGGCATTGAATTCCTTGCAGAAGTCCATAGACTTTACACCTCGTGCACCCAAAGCAGGACCAACGGGAGGAGTTGGGGCAGCTTTCCCGGCAGGAATAAGCAAACGCTATTAATG
>NHTK01005873.1:0-23157 GCA_002938355.1 Panaeolus cyanescens | reverse complement strand
GGGGAGAGGGTGTTTGTGGGAGATCATGGTGATGAGAGGGTGTTTGGGAGGAGTGGGGATAGGATACGTGGGGTATGTTGTTTTTCCTTTTTTTCACTTTGTGGTTGTGGAATGTTGATTTTGGTTTGGTTTAGTCGTGATGATGCGTTTATTTATTTTTAAGCATTTGGGTTAATTAGAGAGACGAGATGAGACTGACGTTCTGAGATTATACACGTATATTGATGTTGATGTTTTGCATTCACTTTTAGAGTTGGTTTTCTGGTTCTGGCTATCGTTTCTTCCATTTTGGCGCCTTTGGCGTTTAAATTTATGAGCGCGATCACGTGTCGTGAGCGCTTCCGCTTTCTGAATCCACATACTTACTATAACGCGACTATGACTATGTAGTTCATAGTGCGCTGCCAATCTGAGTGAACAGTCAGAGTTATTAAAATGTCTCTAATGTGGTGAGGTAGCACCATGATCCCTTTGTCCGAATCGCGATCGAAGGGACCCTAGTGTTACAGTGCTTGACTGTTTCACGCAATCGCACACTGGCGTTTGTAAACCGGTCGCGTTCGAGACAACGATCGTTTCTGTCGATGCCCTTTTACTTTATAGATGACGGCCGGCGCTTTATGGCCAGTATATCTCTCTTCACTCGTCAATGTTAATCGATACATAATCTCGAATACTATTATCCGCGCACGGCCTGAGCTGCCAGTGAGGGTGCTCGCATTGGTGTGCCGTCGTCGCCGTTCCATTGCCAGTCATAGTCATAGGCGACGTCACTGGAACAGCGTGAGGAATATGAATATTGGTGATGATGTGCGTGTATTGGTGTACGACTACGACTACGATACCCTATCCTATCATTGCAAAGCTCGAATTTTCCAAACACTTCCTAGTCGGTCAAGTTCAAGCAAGTTCAAGCTATGGAGGAGAACTTGAGGCACTGGGCTTTGAATCGAGAAAGTTTCACATAGATTTGGAGGTTATCGGCTTCACCGACTAGAGGCGCAATTGCAGTTGAACGAGGTGGATTGGATGGGGTTTAATGTATAGAGAGTGTTTGATGGACTCAGATGGGCGCTTTACGGATGTGCGAGTGGTGTTTGGAGTTGGATCAACGATGAGAGATTCGGGTTGAGGTTGAGAATGGATGATAGCGTATGGCTACGTATAGTCACAGAAGCTTACTAGAAGGGCAGACGGTTTGGCTGGTCATATGGCCTCAAACTTCCATCGTCGAGTCCAGTACTGGTGTCATCATGAACGCTATGTGATATGCATCAACCCAATTCAAGTTGATCATTGTGGTGGCCTCCAAGGTATGGTAATAAGAGGAAAGTGGGGATGGGGGGTGGGGAAGGCTTAATATGAATGCCTTGGCTTACAACTGTCCTACTTATACAGTCCGACTCGAGCTCGGGATCAATGCCCCTTTTTTCTTCATCAAATTTCCAAGTACGAAAATGGTCGGATGCATAATACTGGGCAGAACTCACGGCCCACCTCACGAACCACAAACCACGAACTGGTTGCCAAAGGGAAATTAAAATTCGTTCAAGTTGACCCAGTTTGACTTTATTGTGGGTGCTCTTGCGCGTCCCGTTTTACAAGACCGTGTCATTATGAGAATAAGTAAAATATTATGATGTTTCTTTTGTTTTTACTTGGAATTACCCACCCTGTTGAACTTTGAATATGTAATGATGTCAGCTTTTTTATTGAAATGCTTGCGAAAATTAGGCTAAGGTGGAGAATCTGTCCTACGTCCAATTGATTTATCAGTATTTCATCCTCGAGATTCTCTAATATATTTACAAAAAGAAAAAAAAAGTTATTATTTATTCTCGCGATTGTCCGCATTTATCTCACTTGAGTTGCGTTCATGGGAGAGCCATCGTCACAAGCGCGCGCTAGAGCTGACAAAGACTCCCGCCGTCGTGGGGCTTGTCAAACACAGCCACATACAAACTACCATCGATAGCTCAATTCAATCTCCCGACTCGGACCAACTCGTCCTCTTGGTTACCCTGAAGAATCAAGTTCAGGATGCTTGGATTCGTCTTCATATAGTTCTTCAACTTAACCTTTTCAAGTTTTGAAAACGCGATTCCTTAGTGCCAGGTTGAAAGGTTAATCATGCCTAGTGCGAAACTTGAAACACTGTACAAACGGGCGTATGTAACCGAGATGACCGCAAGGACAGGGGATACCCATTTGGCATTTGCTTAGGCAGGTGGGATTTTCGAAGTTGTGGAGGCGAGAAAGAGGCGTGGTTACGAGGGTGATTTAATTGAACGCGGGAAAACGGTTTGTCTACATATCCAATCTTTCCATGAAATCTTTGATGAACTATACATAGGACGGACGGATGGATGGATGAATCATGATATATGATACCTGAGGTAGATATGTCTGAAAGTAAGTGATCTTTTGAAGTCGTGAGATGGTTTTTTTTTTTATGACGATGCGATTTTCAGTGCGTGTGTTTAGTCAGTCAATCAGAATCGCACGGACTTATGACCCGAGACGTTTCAACTCAGGGTTAGTGTGGTTGGTCAATCTCTTCGAACCGTCCCAACGGCAATTGCAGACATGGAGGATAGACTTTGAAGTACGCTCAAGGAGAGGTCAGATAAAAAAGCGTACGTTTAACCTCGACGGGCATCAATTGTCCACGCAAAAAGGGAAAACTCAGGGACGACGACTGCGAGCTGAGGGTCAGCCGCAGTTTGAGCGTATGTCTTGTTTGTTGGCATGCCGCATGTGGACTTGGCTGGGAACAGGAAGATAGCAACATACATATGGACATATCAAAAGGTCATCGGACTGAACCCTCCCCAATGCTCTTTCACGTCACAGGTGCCGACTCAAACACAGGTTGAACTACGACCACGACCACGACCGCCCACAGTATTCCCTCCAGTGGAAGGGGCTCTGGAGACCTACCCCTCGTGTTGTCTTTCATTGGAGTGCCGCTCGGTCGCCGATATCCCCTCATCACTCTCCTTGGCCCTTTTTGCATTGTTTTTTCCCTTTCTTTCTTACTCATATTTCATTTACCCATTCGAATTCGGTGCTTGGTGATACGACGACTTGATGACGACCGCGAACACTTCACCGCGATATATCATTGTTGATCAAACGAGCGAGCTAATTGACTATTCGTCTGGATGGACACCTATCACTGGAGATGTCTGGGACAACGCGGGGAATCATGGAAGGATGTTTGGTGGCAGTATGATGCAAGGAAGTGGTGTGACTGATTTCTCTGTTATGTTTGAAGGTAAGACTCAAAACCTCACGTTCACATTTAAACATGCTTTATAAAGCATTTTTTTTCTCGTGTCTATAAAGGCTCTGCAGGTCGCGTTACGGGATATATCGACCTACGGACTCAAACACCACGATGGACGTGTACGGTTGACGGTCAGACGATTCCGCCACAGAATCCAGCCGATTTTTCGTCGACATCGCCCATGAACAACTTTGATCTATGTGCATGGGGACCAGGGGGAGAGCTGACGACGCCGAATAGTAGAAGCACGGGGAATGAAGTGAATATCACTGAGGGCCTGCATACTCTGACTGTCAGCTTTCGCAGTGGCTTCAGTAGCCTCGCCTTTGACCGTTTCATGTTCGTTCCTGCGAGTACTTCGACGTTTCGGGTGGATACCGACGATGTAGATCTGGAGCTGGGGATAAGAGATAGTGCGGTGGAGTATAGCACAGGATGGCAAGATTTGGCCGGGATAGGACGAATGACTGCGGACAAGGCTGCTGTGAGGATCAGATTTTATGGTGAGTTGACGCGTGTTTTTGTTCTCTATGTGAAAAAGCACCGCCGGCGTGTGGATTGAATGTTGATTGATAATCGAATTTAATATATAGGATCTGGGATAACGTGGATTGGGAGTACACCTTCGGGCCAACCGAGAACGGCTGGGACAGCGCAGTGGCAGATGGACGGTGGGGCGCAGAATAATTTCACGGTGCCTGCGTTGAGTGGCGGGACAACGAATCGTAACGTTGTGTTGTTTTCGACGACAGTGGAGAGGGGGCATCATACGCTTATCGTGACCAACCTTGGCCTGCCTTCGACTATGCCTCTTGTGTTGACGCGGTTGTGGGTTCATGGAGCGGCTTTTCCGGAGCCTGCGAGGCCGACGGGAGATGTGGACGGCACGTTTACGCCCTCGACGATTGCTCAGAGTACACCTCCGCCAACATTAACGGGTGGATCAAATGTTAATATTGTGAGCACGCCTGCCGATGATGAGGTCCCCATTGGTGCAATTGTGGGTGGTGTGTTGGGTGGATTGGCGCTTATCGCGGTAGTGGTGGTAGCGCTTATTTGGATACGGAGGAAGACGAGAATAGTGAAACCGAACCATGTGGAATCGCAGCAGATTGTCCCGTATGATGGTCGTCCGTCGGCTCAATCTCGTCCGAGCGAGATGCGCAGCGTTACTTCTGATGACGATGATACAACTACACAACATACTGTTGTCGGTTCGACGCGTTCGCATAGGAGAAAACCTAAGGGAGCCCCTCTTTCGGAGAAGCAGCGCCTCAAGTTGAGAAACCAACCTGATGCTAGGAGTATATCGACGACGGTAGAGGCCACTTCGATCAAGGAGAAAGAGAGTATCGTGACAACCACGACAGAATCGGTTCCGGTGCCTCTAGTACCCAATCGTCTCGCCCCAAATCGTCGGCTGCCAGAACCGCCCGCGCCCTCGCCTACAGCGACCATGCCATCCATTCCAGAACAATCTGCGTACGCTCATATTGGAAGGAAAACACCGCCCGTCACAACCACTACCGATGGACCAACAGACTTGCGCCCTTCTAACCCACCCACAACGATAGGTGGGACAAGCACGTCTGGGAGCATCAGCACAACCACACCTATTCTCCGACCTAATAGACGACCAGTGATTACGCTGCCTGAACCGCCGGCACCAGAGCCGCTACGGCCTTCACATTCTGATGAAAGACCCGCTGTAGCAGCCTCGAAACCGCGTGCTCTACCGCCCAACCCACCTCCCGCAGTAGAGAGACACGCAAGTGTGTCCACCTATTCAAGACCACCCTCATCAATCAGCCCTTTCACTACTGTAAGAAATTTCTGGAGGTCGAATCGACGCACGATGAACTCTGATGCTACCAATGGCGATGATGATCAGAAACATGTTAGTGTGTCCACATATGCGCATCCGCCGTCGGATGTGGGAGGTCCTTCGAGTTATGGGGGAGTGCGGGCGTCAGGGAGCGGTAGTGGGGAGTATAAGCCTATGCGAAGGGATACAGTGCACACAGCACGAACCGTATTTTCTGGCTCCCATACATTGGTTGAAGAATCGATACCTGAATCAAGTACTAACGTCGCGACGGGGAGCAGTATGACGCTGGGTTCTCTGCAACCGATGAGACGCTCGCCCGTTCCTGTGACATCGCCTACCAGCCCCACCGGCCTTTCGAAGCAGGAGGAAGTAGCCCGTGAGGCTGCAGCTGTGGCCAATTTCACTTCAAGGTTTCGATCGAGGGCGCGAGGTGGGAATAGTGGGGATAGGGAAAGCAAGGCGAAGCGGAAAAAGCATAAAGATGCGGGTGTTGTTTTGGTTCCTCCCGTTTTTAACGCTTCTCCTTCGACGCCAGGGGCACCCGAGAGCCCGCCAGGCTATTCACCTCCTCCAGCATGAGATAGTTGACTTCAACGTGTTTCGATGGGGTTATTCCTGCGATAGCTATTATTTTTATTCTTTGTTATCGAATATCTCACCTCGCTTTATGGTGATCCGTTTTGTGTTTGAATGTGACATTCACCATCCTATCTTAAGAGGTCGTAGCAAGCTATGTGCTCGTCATCGAACCCGTGTGAAATTGGCATCTAGCGCTGGGATGCGTCCAGGCGTTCATGGCATCCAGCCCAGTATGTCATACTCAGACGTGAGGTCATAGGAAGTCAATACCCGCACATCCACGTAAATCGCCGTGTGCTGGTTGCCTAACGTCTAAAACAAGGGACCATCGCAGTTTCAGAGTTAACGGTGATGGTGTCAGCACAGCGTGGATCAGGTCCCAGCCCTATATTTGAACATCTGTTCCTTATGATTCAAGTTTTGAGGCATTTATTCTGTCAACAACTTGAATTGACGATTGACGGAATGTTTCAATCTTTGAAATGTGACAACCAACATATATTCATAGAAACCATGTAGAATTTATACACTGGCGCAGTGCAGACTCTTTGACATATTGCGCGTGTAGACGCGATTAGCATGTATATTTGCAGCTGCAGAAATGACGTGACGATCAGAGATGTATGGAATGAAAGAGTGGGTTGGGAAAGCTTACACAGAGTTGTCGGGGCTGATGTTGCAGCAGGTCGTTCCAGGCCAGCCTGATAAGTAGCGGATTGGCGAGCTGAATAAAGTACCAAATGTTTCGCCGTTGAAGAGACTTACAAGGATACTGTAATGATTACGTGATTAGTAACGACTAGAAAAGAGGGAGAGACAGCGCTTACGGGTGATGGACCAGCGATTCCAGAGCCTGAAAGATTGAGGGTCGAGGTTAGCTATGGCCTCCAAAGATTAAATTCGAACATTCAATGCGACTCACATAAACCGTTCACTGGCACGAATTGCGACGGGCACGACGATACGGCTGCACATCTAGAAAAACCATCACCATCAATAAAGATACGAAGAGAAGAAGTCAAGAGCAATTTACAGAGATCGGTCCGGTCCAACAGCACAGCAGATTGTTCCCGAGGTACCTAATGGCGAGTGAGCATACAGGTTAAGGAGCGCGTGAACTATCATTCCACGAACAGGTTCCCTGAAAGAGGAATCTGAGGTTAGGTGGTTGTATGTGAGGAAATGCGAGCTAAACGCACGTAGATAGGACCAGCAATGCCAGAGCCTATGAGTTGAAGGAAGATGTCAGTTCTATTGGTCACAGGAATGAAGATAATAGCCAGGTATAGGTGTCCTTACAGAGTTCTCCAAGAGGGATGATCTGTGCATTGGCAACAGAAACAACAGCGGCGAAGATGAGAGTGGACAAGATTTTAGCCATAGCGAAAACAATGTAGAACGCAGAACAAATCTGTTGCTTCAGATGCAGTTGATGATTCTCAACTCGTCGTATTTATACCTTTCCGTTACATGATAAAAATGTTCATGCTGAAAGGTCTCCACAACCACATCCGATGACCCTTGCCAACAAAACGGTTAGATTTACACCATTGATATTGAATCTGTGGGGTATACTGGCCCCCGGTTCACCTGGAACCTTCGATAGGTCAGGATCAAAAATGAAAATGGATAGCGGTATGCTCACAATCTTTCGACCCTTGGGTCATTGGAATCAGAAAACCAACAAATTCTTTCTCCAACGCATGGAACACTTGTGCCAGTGGGAACGACTTGAACGCGGTGGGTGTGGGGTTGAATATCAATTTCAGGGACTTGAAAAAAGGAGGCTGACTATTGTGCGATTACTTCCGATAGACGTGAGATTCAGCATTTAATTGTCGGCCTTAATTTGTAAAGGAGCATCGTTGCTCATCGTTGATTCAAGCTGTTTATTACATCGAATACAAAAGGAGCTTGTAACGAGCTTGCAGCATCACGCGAGAAAGCCGGATAGGAGCTGGAAGTAGCTAAGTAGAGAGGTAAGTCAGTCTAGGCTCAATAATTCCATGTGAAAGATATAGAGAAACCTGACACCCACCTCTCTGGTTCCTCAAACATGGGAACATGCGTGCTCTTTTTCAATTTAAACCACCGGACGTCTGGGATGTGATCAGCGAATGGTTTGACACATATGTCATGCATCTCATCCTTGTCGGAATTGATGACGAGGGTTTGTGCAGTGATATTGAAAAGGTACGCGACGGTGCTTTCGTCTTTGAGAGTTCCTTCAACTTGAAAAGTTTTTCGTCCCATCCTATTTGAAAATTTGAAATGGAAGCGTTAGCTCGGGCGGGGGACTAGAAGCAAAGAGCGCACATTTGATTATGTACAGTCTCATCTTCATCGCTGACCGCAAAGGACTCTTGAAGATCCGGTGGCCACGGTTCCATATCGCAGAGGTGCTCTGATATGAATAAAGAGATACCAGCCTGATACTCCCTAGCATGCATCGTCCTATGGGCCTCATGTTGTCGCATCATGGCAGCAAACTCTGGGCCTTTTTGGTCGAGTAAGATATTCAACCCCTTTTGCATGAGAGGGATTGATGCTGGAGCGTTGGCTAGAATGAGCCTTTGGAGACCTGGTGGCTTTCTGTGACATGCAAAGTAGGCGGCAAGGAATCCTTGAACCAAAGAATGAGTGTTATAATACGCAAGAAGTACAGGGGGAAAGACTCAATTACCTCCCCAGGAGTGTCCCAGTATATCATAATTGCCATGAATTTTGAGGTGCTTCAAAAGAGTTTCCAGCTGGTCGGAGAAGAGAGAAGGGGTCCAGAAGTCTTGTGGGCATTTACGGTAATGCGACGACTGCCCACTACCAAGTTGGTCGTAAAAGACTATGGGAATCCTATCGAGGGTGGTTCAATCGCCGAGGTCTTAGGAAAAGGCTGCAAGCCTGACCCCTGTTGTTCATATAAATTACGATGTGGACTTGAAAAAGGTACGGTTTCAGAAGAGACACTATGGGTGGAAGCATTGGGATAGGGTATACTTACAGCATGTATTGATGAGTAAGTCCCGGTCCTCCATGAATGACAACAAGTGGACGACGGCCATTATGAACGTCTCCCAAAACCTTGTACCATGTACTGAACGCCTTTCCGCTCACAGAAAAAGGGGCGAAGCCTTCTATCTCTGCCATGAATTTACATAAAGTAGGTTAGATATGAGTCAAAGATACACCATTCATGGCCCGGTCTCGCATATAAGTCTCTGAGGCCACCTTAAGAATGACACTAGACAGTAGATGGTGGTTTGAGCTCAAGTTCAAGTTGACGGTGGGTTGATGTGGGCTGCACGGCCACAATCTTATCTCGTGAGCAAGTAAGAGCAAGTCAACCCAGACATGCACTGTTGGGCTCAAATGTAGCATAGAAACATGTAATATGTACTCGATTATACACGTAAATTACCTACAAGATTTATGGTGAAGGAGGGAATTGAGAGTGCGGATTAGTTAGCGGACTTGCTCTCCGCATGCTACTTTGGACATCACGACTTGAACGACATGCAAGATTAAACGTCTGTGTATTTCGCTATAGAAACAGGTGAAAGGGTATACTACAGCAGACGCAGCTGGGGAGGACAAAATATGGGTATGATAAAGATAGAATTACTTAATCTGTGCGCAGAACAAAATGATATATACAGCTGCATTAGTGGTGAATGGAGTAACTTGAATAAAAGAGGAGGACGGCCATGATTTGTGCCGAAAGACTAAGAAACGTGGATTAGATAGGAATGATAGGATACCTTCAATATAGTGCAAATAACGGCAGGAATGCGAGAGGTGAACGACAGCAAGAAAACAATACGACAGAACCAAGAAAGCAAGTAAAAAGCGACAGACGGTTGAAGAAACACCGACAACGGCAGATGCCCAAGCCGTAGCTTCAACAGCGCACCAAATCAAGCAGTTTTTCACCAGCTGCAAAAGAATGCATTCAATTAAAATTTTGAACACACAAGCTGACGAGGATACAACTCACGATCTTCAGTCTCCCAGAATGATATTCCCGACCTGTCAGAGAATAAGGACCCAATAATGTTCCAGCGTCTCCACCAGAATCGCAGCCAGGATGGATATTCCATGACATATTCCAAAGGGCCTGCGTTGTGAATCCGGATTTCTCGTACCCTTGAGCTAGGTAACAAGGGACCATAGTAGGTGGATCCAACCGGTCGTGGGGGTGTTACGCTCTCCTCGATTTCTCGCATGAGTTCATCCAAAGGTTTGATAATAGCCGCTTCCATGAGGTGTCGCGGTCCATCAATAACGAGCGAGTGGAACGGCATGATGCATATTTGCTCAAGATACCTACACTGCAGCAAACAGCCAGGCGCGTTCCAAGGTAGGGTCAACGACTCAGACGGGGGATTGCGCTCTGTAAGTACCAGTTTTCGTAAATTAGGGCAATAAGGTAGCAGTTCGGGTAGAAGCGCGCGATTGGGACGGAGTTGGTGGGCGGGTTCCCAAGCTGCCACTTTAAGGTGTTTAAGCTTGTGTCCGTGTATCTTGAAAAAATCGAGAACTGGATTTCCAGGGATGGGGCTTGGGGATATGGAGTTGAGGGGAATGCTGAGAGGGTCGCATTCGAATCTTGAGAGAAGGGGGAGTTGTTCGACGCTCCCTGTGATTGTAGCAAAGAAAGGCGCCCAGGTGAGGGCGTAGGTTTCGACGAAATCTTCACCGACTGGTTGGGGGAAGTAATTGAGGGACAGAGTACGCAAGTTGGGCATAATGAATCGAAGGTGGTGGTTTGGTGTAGGGACCGGATACGATCTGATGCCAGTGAGGCGAAGGGTTTTCAGGAAAGGTAGGGCGTTGCAAACTTGGACAACGTCCTCTAGTCTCGGAGGCTCTCCAGGTGATGCCCAATCCAAGCGAAGGAGGTTAGGGCAAAGAGTAGGAAGGGCATCCAAAATCTCGGTTGGCGTACGACGGTTTCGTACAGCCGTTGGCGGTCCATTTTTGTTGAGAAAGATGAGCAGGTTCGGGGTGTGGTGCAGTACGCGCACAACGTACTGTGGATCGTAGGAATGTTGAATGGACAGGTCTAAACGCTTGATAGAGCTGCCTATACATTTTGGCGGGAGAGTCGTGATGATTCTCTTGCTCATCTTCTTCTTTTTGAGTCCTTTCGCGTTGGGGCCTTCCAGCAACTTGATGAGGGTAATCAAGTCGTCGTTGGACTCGATAACCTGGTATTCGGAAGAAATTTCATCGACAATGTCCCTCCAGTAACGCGACACAAGACGAAATGATTTTCTGTCAGAGAAAATTCTGAAGTCGTCGTACCAATGATCGTCGTCTGATGACACATAAGATGTTTGTGCCAATGGGTCTGGGAGGTCAATTGACCTTGCGTGTCTGCATCGAACACCAAAACCAATGATACTTCTCCAGAGCTCGTCAGGGAGCGGGTGGGGTGCCTGTGGTTTTGGGAATTCGCGCGGAACACAGGTCGATTTGGACTTTTGTCGCCAGCTGACAGCAGTTTGAGCTGAAAACCTCATCTTTTATCCTGTAGAAAATAAAAAATTAAGTATACTTGGACATTTGGCGCTAGTTCAAGTTGAAGGTTCGAACCAAATTGAGTCCGAGAAAGTTGTGACCTTGTAGAAAAGTGTGACATGATGTAAGAAACTCTTCAGATTCTGACCAAGTCAAATATTTATTCTTTCTTCTTAACCACCATCTTACAATTATTATTTGAGAATTATTTCTATTGATTACATTTATTGAGCTCATGTCTGATTCATTTGCGACATAACGAGGTACGTATCGTCTAGAAACCAGTCTGTTGGTAGTGCGACCTTTATTTCTAACTCTCAGGCAAATTTTGGTTTCTATAATACAGGCAGATAGAATTACCACAGAGCCAACGTTCATTTCGGCTGTGGTAAATCAGAATTCATAAATAATCTCCTGCCACCGCCGCTATTGCCGTTGCAACCACTCTTTTTCCATCTTCGCCACGTCTAAAGCCGACCCTTGCGCCAATACTCTTTCCTTCCTACTACACATCCATACAATGGCTACTCTTACGCGCACAAAGGTAGAACAGAGAAGTATATCAGCCCCTTTGCTTGATTCCCAGATCCCAGCACCATTTCCTCGTGATCTTCTCGACAGAGAAATCGACCAAGATCAGGATGACTTCACCGACAACAGAACTTCTCTGGTCGAGAGTTCTGCAGAAGGCGCTCGTGAATCTCTCGATGAACAGTCTATAGCCCCAGAACAGCGTGTTAGCAATGTCGCCTTGGTGAGTCGCTCAATCCTTTTTCAGTGATCTGATGATGACACTCTGCACAGACGGAAGTAATGCCATCAATCGTCTATGTTCAGAAATCGTGCCTCATGACATTGAACAATTTGCTCTCTGAGCCAAACCAATGGAATCCTATTGTCCCAGACCGCCGACATTCTATGCCTTCACCTATTCAGGGCCCTGCAGGTCCCTCTACCGACACTTCTACTTCCGCCCTACAAACCCTAGTTACCAACCTCAGAAACCACGATACAGACATGATAGAAACCGGAAGCTCTTCTTCAGACGCTAGCCTATTGCGCGAGCTTAGAGTCCGAGTAGACAACCTATCCGACTCCTTGACGGAAAGCGACGCCGCCCTCGCGAAGGCCCTGGTCTCCCTACTCTCAGACCTTAATCGTATATCGGAACTAGGCTCAACATCTGGTTTACCCGCACAACCGCTAGTCATGGAACGAACCACTCTCGATGCACCCCCGCCGATCGACGTTTTTGATACCCTCACACGACAGCTCAGTGATCTGCAAGTCGAAAGGCTGTCATCACAAGCTGACATCCCATCTTCCGATACCCCTCCTCGCCTTGCCGTAGAAGTCGCGTTATTGTGGTCTAGAATTGACACAGAGCTCGAAAACGTTGTTGCTCTGTGTAAGCAACGTACGGATGCCTTACCTAGATTCACAGGCGACCATCTCCCCCCTCAGTACGATTTGGAAGACTATGAAGAAGAGCCACTTCCTGACTATGATGGCACAGGGAGACCATCTTTAGACGAAACCAAGACCAAGGTTTCGTCTCCCCAGCAGGCATCAGCATCAAGAGCGACAGACGAGAAGATGCGGCTGGATTTGGAAGCAGTTGCTTTGGCCATCGACAGGCTGTATCTCGTCGCTCCACAGCTTCACAATCAAAGGGTCGAGCTTAAATCTTCCAAGCGGGCACAGATGGAGAAAGCTAGTCGTGAGGGTATGAGCTCCGCACGTAATGTGTCGCGCAAAGGGAAGGAGCGCGATGTTAGGGACTTGGAGAATATGTTGGAGCTGATAGGGAAAGCGACCGAGCGTACCCTTAAAGACCAATCCGTCATATTGGAGGGTGGGATGCAAAGTCGCCTGGAGAAGGCTCGCAAAAAGGACTCGGCAAGGGTTTGTGATTTTTTTCCGTGTACAGAAGATTTGACTGACTTTATTCTCAGAAAGAAGCGTTTGTTGAACAGTTGATTCGCCATTCCGATGCAGGTCGTATACATGGCCAGGATGCAACACTGCCGCCAAAGGTCAAGGACCCTCATGCCTTGTTGACTCTGCCCGAGTTTATGCGCGAGGCTCTCCCTCTATCAGAAAGGCAGAAAGGCGACGAGGCACTTCTCACACTACCAGAGTTCGTAAAGGAGCCTATTCCCCCATCGCTGATCATCGAAGATGAGGACGACACCGCATCTTCAGAGCCTGATTCGAAGTCAAAGAAGAGGCACCGCAGTCTCTCTGCACCTCCTTTAGCTTGGCTTCGATCTTCTTCCGCCAAGTTGGGTCAACAAGGTGGCGCCATCCTAAAGAAGGCATCCTCAAAGAACTTGCGTGGATCAGGTAGCTAATTTTCTGTAATGGTTCCAATCCGATTACTGAATGTGAAACAGCTTTTGATATTGTCTACGTTGCCGAAAACCATGAAAATCTTCAACATATTCTGGTGTTTTTCCGGACGTCGATAGGGAGCAGCAAGACGACGGCCGATGTGCAGGCTGAAGTTGTTCCGTCATTTTTGGATCGTTCTCCCGACGCAGGCGATCACCTGGTTATCAAATCTGGCGCCAATTCTTCTCTACCTTTGATGCTCCCTGCGCAAACATCTCCTGGAAAGAAGGAAGTCAGGACACAATCTACCCACTATGAAATCAAGTTGACAACTCAGCCAACATCGCAACACGAGACGACTTCACCGCCTCTGCTCGACGCGACGCAGTTGGAATCGTTGAAGCCTACATCATTCCTATGCTCGTCGTGTTCATTGCCCCTAATTCAGGCATCGAAGGTGCACATGTATAAAGATTTACCGTCTGAGCACTGGGAAGAGCTCGTGGAAGCTTGGATGTGCCATAGCGATCAAAAGCTTCATGATCAAGTGGCTAGTCATGGGAGACGTGGCTTCTCGCCGTCTGTTGGACAAGCATTGGTTGGAGGGAGTTATATCTTGTTTGAAGGCTCTGCCATTCACAAGAACAACTTGCACGTGTCGACGTCCAATGAAGCAAAGGTTCGTACTTTCCTTCATCTTTTGTTGCTTCTTATTCTCCGGTGTGGTCTATGTGCCTATTGGAATTATTTATTTTTTCGGGCGAAAAGAAGGCTGGCCTTGGGATTTCTACCAAGGATCTGTTGTCCCTGGGGTATGACCCTCTGATTTGGCGCTGTTGATAACCTCTCTGATGGTTTGAAGAGTTGCCAGTTTGGAGAGGGCATCCTCGGATCGGCACAGAAACTCCAGTTGATACAAAACGTCCAATATTAACGTAAACATATTCCTGTCAAACAACTCTCATGCGCAAAGATTCATATCGTGGGGGCTACAAGACAGGATACATTCTTTTTCTTTTTAATTTCTTTCTTTTTTTTAATGTTGGTTTTTGGGAGTCTTGTTGCTGACGCATAGTTTTGTGTTCTGCAGGTATCAGATCACGGCCTTTTGACGCGATGTATATGTGGGGCTGTTATTGGTCGTCGCCGAGAAAAAACGGATTCCGATGGTCAGCGTACGACGTACAGGATTTTGAAATACGCTGTGCGGCCTGTTAGCCTCAAAAACGAGTACGTTTTACTTTTTTCTCAGCATGATGAATGAAAGCTTGGTTTTGACTAGAATTGCGTTGAATAGGCCGTTGAAGGTCCCCTTGACCGCGTTCATTGTTGAGGATATGAATGAATTTGTACAAGCGCATGCTTCGTATAGATTTGTGATTAGGGATGAGGAGGATGAGAAACCACGTATACTGGTAAGTGATTTCAAGACGGTTTTTAACCGTTTTATAACTCTGTTCTAATTGTAATTTTGCGCAGATTTGGTTGTTCAAACCCAGAATACGCATTGCATATGCCACTCCTCAATCTCGACTGATGCCCAAGAGTGCAAGTATTGTTGCAGCCAAAGTCCTTTACAAGCTCCTCACTCCGTCTGACATCGCTTCTGATCTCAACACGTACGTTGCACTTTTTTGTTCAGCTTGTTTTGACCTGCTTAAACCTTGTTTTTTTTCTTACAGTATTTTAAAACGATACCCAGGGTTCCCTCAAGCAGAGTATCTTTCATATCCTATGTCTATCTGCCACCGCCTCGCCAATCTTTTGAAGGAAAGTAATGCGGCTTATCCGGAAAGCCTTCGAACGATGACAGGCTTGGAAGTGGGTTGGCTCCAGCGTGTTTAGTTATACTACCTACCTATCATCTTACTACATTATCTTTCTGTATCCACTGATACTCCTATTCTTTTTGTCGTTCTCGGGTATTCAGTCTTTTGTTTTGTGAGTTATTTATACAGTTTTGTCATTGGACTCAGCTATCAGTACTAAGTATTCAGATAAATAATTTTATTCCGTTCGGTATACCCACTGTTCGTCTACATTACGTCAAGAACAATTCAAGGAATTCACTCGCTATGAATGTTAAATGGATTCGGTATCTCCAGTCACTCTGTTGTTAAAAAAAACTATCAGATTACTTATTACCAATGATACCACGGCGTTTCCGCCGTTGATCCCACCACAAGACCTCGTCTCTGCATCAGCTTCTTCAACTGCAAGTCCTCTTGCAGTACCTTCTTCATGAGCGGTGGTGGACGTACCCGCTTGATATCGTCATGATTCGGGTTATCGCTGAAATCAAAGATGTACGTGACGTCGATGAACACCTCGCGTATATTCGTGAATCGCGGGTCATTCAATAGGCAATCTGCAAAATCGGTCCAATCCACCTTTCTGAGAAGGGATTCCTTGAGTTCCTCAATTTCCAGATCAATGTGGAGTTTTCGGATTCGAGGCCCTTCGATTGAGTCTGTTGGGTATGGGAGTGATTGGAGTACTTTGATGATGTATGGTATTGTGGTTGTGAATTCTTTCTTGTCTCCTTGGTATCGATAGCATGTAAGTGCTGCTCCACAGATGCGTAGGAATTCGAGATTGACGAGTGATGATAGGTCGATATGTCGACCTTCAAAAACTCGACGCTGGCTTGCTGGATTATCTGTGTTGACTTTCATAGAGAGTACTAAAAAGCAGCGTAAGTACCTTTTAGTTAAACCGGCATAGGCGTTATGAATACTAGTGACGACGCACTGTAAGCACTCTTGTAGGAGGTGGGCATCTCCAACCGCTTCAACGTCTTGCAACACCTCTCGAGGATGCGGTACAGCCTATCATCCGGCGGTATACTCTTGTTTTGGCTTGGGAAACTCAGACTGATGAAGACTAGCCTTTCGAGATGGTTGATGGTAATAGGAAACGCAGGATTATCGATAGTTAACCAGTCGGCATAGTTTGTAATAAACTTGCTCGAATCGATGGTTAATGACTTGAGTCTATGTGGACGTGGGGCGCTTGATGGCAATGAGGTTGGGATAGACGAGAAGGTGTCGCCGATCTCAAATGTGCGGCCGGGCGAAACAGTCAGAGACTCCAATGCTGATGATCCGTTCGATCGAAGAGAGGCAGCAAAAGCGCCCCATAGCCTCTCCAGTCTCAGGTCCGGCACTCGATGTAACAGCGGGTGAATTGCCCTGCGTACTTCTTCCGGTAACGATATCCAAGTCAGGGTTTGATCGTCTGCTGTTCCTGCACGTTTTGCGAAAGATAGAGTTGTGAGATTGGTCAGTCGCGGAGCGAGCTTCGTTATCGATAGATCGTTGTAGTATCGACGTCTCATGTTAGGTGGCATGTCCCGTTGCATTTCGTGCATGGAGACCTCGACCTCGAGATGTTTAACCAGCTTCGAGAGAGCTGGGCTGGAGCGTAATGCTCTCAGTAGTAATCGTGGAGATTGTGACCAGAAGGGTTCCAAGTGATACGTTGGATCGCGGGTGCTGCGTGCGATTGTAAATGTGACTTTTCCGAAGAGTCTGGGTCTGATGACTACACAGAGCTCCTTGCTAGCCAGTGAAAGATTGATCAAAGTTCGGCGAGGATAGTTAGGGATGAAGCCGACAATCGTCTCCCAGATGTCTGTTGTGAATACTACACGTTGAGAGCGGTCGTCCATTGAAAAGGATATCGGTTCGAGTCATGGTGACGGGGTCAGCATGGGTTTTATACTGTTCGCAAAGGCTGTGTGATAGCTGATAAACATCGACACAAAGTATGACGAGGCAGGGAGGCCTGTCAAGATTATTACTTAGCCATTTAAAGAGACATTGTTGACATGGTAAATATTCTCAAATATTATGGCTGGTGTGAAAGAGGCACTTTTACATTGAGATTGTATCCGCAAGACTCGGATCGAGCTCGGGGGGGATTATACTTGTGGCTCTGTTTCTTTGAGAAAGTCCAAAATAGCTTCGAAATACCTGCAATTCGAATAGAACACATATGTATATCAACTTCGATACCAAAGTCCATTTGCGCACATACCTCTCCGGCTCCTCAAATACCGCCAAATGGGTGCTATTCTGAAGCTGCACCCATTTGACTTTCTGGATTTGAGTAAAGAAAGGAATACAAGCGATCTCTTGAATAGAATCAAGAGGCGCTGATATAAGAAGCGTAGGACAGACGATTCGATGCAGAATGGGAACAATGTCCCAATCCTTCATCGTTCCGAGAACGTTGAACTCTGCGGTCCCGTACCTACGATTGGTTAACGGTGCTGACACGCTGACATATGGATTATAACCGTAACTTACATAACATGATACACCGTCGGATTCTTCTCCATAACATCAAACGACTCGACAAGTTCCTTTGGCCAAGGGACAACAGTACACACATGCTTCACCGAGAACTTATGGAAAGCCTCTTGGTACTCCTTCGAAGCTGTTGTCCCGTCCGCTTCGTGCTTTCGAACCATTGCTGCGAATTCTGGAGGGAATTGGTCGAGGTGGTGGTTGTAGCCTATGCTGTTGAGTTTAGTGGATGCGGGGGAGTTGGCGATGATTAGGCGTTTTAGGCCTGGGGGTGTGTGGGTTGCGGCGTATTGACCGCCTAGCATGCCTTGGTGCGAGTTAGAGATTTGAAAAGTGCAAAAAGAGAAATAAGGGATATGGGTGATATGCTGCTAGCGCTTACCTCCCCATGATTGCCCAAGCAGGTCAAAATCATCATATATATTCAACGCTCTGAGGAGATTGTCCAGTTCATCCATGAAGAGCTCAGGCGTCCAAAACTCTTTAGGTACACCCGGACAATGTGAAGATTGGCCGTTCCCGAGCTGGTCATAAAACACTACTGGAATCCTAGTCGAATAAACGTGGTATCACCAATGGTTAGATACACAACGGATATCGAAGACATTAGACTGTGAGAGTAAAAATGTTATTATAATCATCTCACCCAGCTTTCAAAAAAAGAGCTTTATGTGGCCTAACACGGCATTGCTAGAAGTCAGAACCGAATAGGGAATGCGCACAAGGTTTTAAAATTTAAGCGCACAGCATATAATGATGGCTCATCCCAGGACCGCCATGTACCGCTACCACTGGGCGCATTTTGCCGTTGTTGATGTCTCCGTAGATCTTGTACCATGTCTGGTACGTCTCATTGCCAACTTTGAAGTTGACCTTTCCTTCGGTAATACATTCAGCTGCGGTTGACATGAAGCTGAAGCAGAATCGAGTCGTCGTGAGTAAGCCGCAGCAGAGATGCACACCATTGAACGAGTGTTCCCTGAGTGCATTCGAAATGCTCACGATCATACCACTGCAGTCGAACTAAAATAAACAACGTATCATAGGCTAGGGATCATGCTCTTGACTTGAAATCACAAGCTGGTATTATGAGGGTCCGGATACATATCCGTAAGTAGTCGTTAATTATGGAATTGATCAAAGAGTTTTCCGAGCTGACCGAACAGGCGCTGTTGAGCGCTGCCAGTGTTCGAATTCCTTAAATTAGCCATGCATACTAGGGATCCGGAAGATGGGTCTGATTCTGGCGTGTGCATATCAAAAAGTGTCCAAAGATAATTAGTAACTGTACATCTGGACAAAGAACATAATAACGTTACATTCTATATAATATATGGAGATTAAAGGTGTATTCCCGTTAGTTTTCATGCCGTATTATCAGAGTGGACGATGGAGCGCTCGTAACGATATGAATTTCATCTCAATTAGGCGCAATGGAAAAGATCGGCGTTCCCACGCCCCTATGATGTTCTTCGTCACCTCGAATGAGCCGTTACGCTTGTAGCTATAAGTAAACGAATGAACTGAACAATAGAATAAGGGCTATAACATACTTTGTACGTGATAAAACTACCCCCCTATTACTGGACCCACCTTGTGGCTGAGAATCGCTCCAAAACATTACACCCATCACTGCTAGCTGCTGAAAAATGAATCCGAAGTATTTTCCGAACCAGGTTGGGTTTATTATGACTTAAACTTCACATAGAGTATGCATACTATAACAATTCCCATTAACTGGCTCCCCAGTTTAAATTGATGGTTCATGATTTGACGCGCGCGCCGGAGATACGGACGCCGCGCGCCCTGGCGGGGCACAATTAACCTCATACTCCTATGAATTGATTGCTGCGATCGAATGGCTTGATTCGCCTGAAAGTCTGTATTTGACAGTGCGCTGTGTCCAGTTTGCTAATGTTATTCGTGTTCGGCGGTATAGTCAGAAGATGGCAGCTATGAAGTACGCAAACGACAGCGAACGATAGTAGCCGCCGGCCTGTAAACTATAAGTATACGTATACTTGAAATATGCATTTCAGAAACGTCGACAGCTGCGTGATAGGATCCGGAGATTCTCGGCATATATTGAATATGAGATACGAACCGCTGTCTTTCCGCGACGTAGACGCCATTGAGTGCATTTTAATTTTAAATTTGGCATCGATCGAAATTGTCGATGTATTGGAAGACCAGCGCCTGGGTTGCAAGACCGTCGACCTTATTCGAGAATGAGGCGCAGTAAAAATAATACCTTCAACGCCTTTATCGCTCCATGGTGGTGTATTGGAGTAATTGACTCGGAATTTGGTTCTATTTTCGGTCCAACTGAGGTATCGGCGCAAACCTGTCATCTGTGGGTGAACTTGCACATGGATGCCAAGCGCAACCCTTCCACACGAGCTGACGATGTCTATCATCTATATGCGCACTAGCAGTAGTACAATTGCCGCCAATCCAAAAACATCCTTCAAGTTTAGCGAGAAGAAACTTTAAACTGGACTTGAATCCTGACATCAGCGCTTCCAATGACGCCAGACAATTTATAAAAAATGGCATCATGGGTTCTAGAGCTATTTTGAGTATGGCTAGTACAGATTGAATTACCCGTCTTATCGGCCCTTGTATCGAGAACCAATGGCAGGTTATGTGGGTGAGCAGTAGGTTCACATGGCAGTGCTAAACATAGCATGCACATAAGAACTACTGTGACCCAGAGAGGGGGATCAATCCACCGATACTCTGTCCTTTTCACCTTGACCCTCACCTTTACTTCAAAGTATTGCGAATGCTTTGAAGTGCCCTATCCATCCAACGTCAACGCTGCTGCAACCTCGTGGGATTTGGTACGAGAAGAGCCAAGTGCGATGACACCATCAAAATCGACACGATTGACAGCATGCAACGTATCATAGAGTAATCAGTGGTACTTTATGGCTGCCATAGACTTTGACTATGTTCTACCAAGATGAGTGGAGGACGTTGAGAGCATCGGTGGGGACAGAGCTCACGGATGGGGATGTCGATGGTTGTGGATCACGTGTGTGGAAATATTGGTGATGGGGTTCACATTGGCGTTGGGTTCGTTCACTCTGCTCTTTCATTTCATCTCCTCAGTCTGCTTTTTCTTTTTTTTTCTCTTTTTCTGGGATATTTGCTCTGTGCTGAAGATAAAAACGGGAATGACATATCCTTCAGCTCAGTCTGATTTGGACGACGATGATATGGACACATGTCTACCCCCAGAACCAAGCAGCAAAAGCAAAGGGAAACAGCGGGAGATTTACCCGCCAGATAATATAACTAGTCCAGTACGACCTTTACCTCGAGTACCACCCTTTGGACTTGGTATAACGACGTCTGGGATGACGGACGCGAGTTGGGAGGGCCATGATTCAGCGACCGGTGTAATCGCGCCGGCCGGTCAATCCGGTGGCTCATTGGGAACGCCTGTAACCAGCAGCGCGAGTTCAACGACGAGCTCATCCTCATTTCACAATAAAAGTGCAAGGTCAAGCGCTGCAACTTCATCTTCGTCTCATAACTTTTCTGTTCCTTTACGATCTGCTTTGGCAAACTCGAATTCTTATTCTTCTCTGGCAACATCTTCGCGTTACACATCACCTTCATCCACCAAATTTCAACCGAACAGTAGGACAACGAGTTCCACGTCTTATGGTCGTAAGTTTTTCATATTCCTGAAACATTAGCTTAATATTACGTTCCTTATCGTGTTAATTTTTTCCTTGCTTTATCAGCATCTCCATCATCCTCGTCCGCTTCAACAAACCTCCCATCAGCTTCTTCATCAAAGTCACCTATACCCAGCTCCTGGGCATCTCGCCCCGTTGATCTAAGCTCTCAGATACCTCCTCAGCGTGGATATGTTTTACCAGCTACATCAAGTTCACGTCCACCTTCACAGATGCCGACCCCGCCCCCACAACCCAGAACCCGTGTAGCAAGTGTGACAGGAGTCCGACCTCCTTTAGGCACTAGTGTACCCGTTGTAGCATATGGTAACCGCAACAGAAGTGGTAGCGGCAGTATGGGCGCGGCTTCATCAGGGACTTTCGGATCACGCACTGTTATGGGCGCACGAGCCAGGTCTCAATCACGGTCGCGAACTGGCACGGTCAATGTCAGCATACTTCCAACTGGAAATGGGTCATCGTCTAGGAGGCCCAGTCGGGATAGGGATCGCAGTGTCGATGCTTCTTCTCAAAAGAGCATTAGTATGCCTTCTTCACCCGTTATGAAGAGTATTCATTTATCTTTCTCCACAAATCCTGGCGCAACTGCATCCGCTTCTGGTCCATCTGGAGCCTCTTCTGCCTCTCCGGGCGCATTTTCACCTTTATCCTCGCGTCCGCCTCGTACCCTACCTTCACCCGTGTTACCCAATTCCAGTTTGAGCAATTTCGCGTATTCCTCCAGTTCTGCCGCAGGACCACGCTCATTAACCAGAAGTCAACCGATATCTTCCAGCCCAAGGCAACCTTCAATTTTAACATCTTCTATTGCAAATACCACCGGAAAACGCGCTCTTCCACCTTCACCACCATCTATACCCGTCGGCAGACCTCTTGGTCATCGTGAACCCTCTATACCCCGCAATGGTGCTCCAAATCCTTCGCCCAGGAAGCTTCCTCAGCCAAGTCTTGCAGCACATATTGCATCTATATCTACTTCTCCGCCCCGCGCTGCCAATTTTGCTGCGTCTGCGCAACCTTACATGACACCGTCTACATCTTCGCCTTCGATAAACGCGCAACCTAATCTCCGAACACAATCAGCTACAGTATTGCCACCACAACATCTCAATATACCCAATGATATCCTTCCATCGTCGACTGCGCTTTCTTATTCTTCTTATTCGGCCTCTTCTTCTTCCATTGGCCGCAGTTCCGATTTGCATTCACATTCAATGCCTAGCGATGTTGTTGAAGTTTTGGCGTCCAAAGACAGCTTGGACGATGACGATAGGTCATCATTATCCTCGTTTAGAGCTCGCCGGAAAGGGCGACACGGTTCGCATCCCTCGTTGGACTTGGACGACCTTAGCGATCATTTTGATGACGAGCTTGACGATGTACTTGGCGCGAAGGGCGGACTTGGTCGAGTGGATGCGCAAGTGCATGTTCATGATTCTGGACTTTTGGATGTGCATGTTGATGATGAGGATTATCGGGCGCTGTCGAGGAGTCCATCGCCTATGCGGTATGCGAGGCCCGAGTCGATGGGGTTGTTTAGTAGTAGTGAGGATGAGGATTTGGGGATGAGGAGGAGAGGGAGGAAGGGGC
>NHTK01005872.1:0-23115 GCA_002938355.1 Panaeolus cyanescens | reverse complement strand
TATATTAATATATGTAAGTAATTGCAAGTGTAAAAACTATATACTAGTAAGCTTCAACTAAATCTAATGCATAAGTATAAGTATGGCCATGGTAAGTTAATACACATAAATTGCAACTGTGAAAAGTACCGACTGTGAGTCTGACTGCAGCTGCAATCATGCACATGGTCCAGGATAAGCTTGGGATAAGCCAGTAACTTGATTTTTGGAACCCTTATTTTGAGTAACCAGGTTGACGACAGTTGACAACGCCGGGTTTTAAGATCGAGAAAGGGCTTCAGCTTTCGGGTTTTTTATCACAAAAAATCTCAAAAAAAAACATCGGGAATTTTTTTTAAAAAAATTTAACTCGGAGTATCGATGCCTTACCAGCATTTATTGTATCGCCCATCTGGATTCTCCTCCGAGGTAGACCAGCACTCCGAGAATGTGGCATGATATGATCATGATACGCTCGAGCTCGACGCTCTGGAGTTTGGAGGACGTAAGTAGTATATCATTAAGTAATCATACACGCTGCCCGACACACCCCAAAATGCACTCAAAAAGCGTACACGAGTCTCAAAATAGTCCCCGACATGCGCTCAATAAGCGGACGCGTTTCCGAACACGCACCACGACATGCGCTGTATAAGCGGTCGTGTTGCAACTTGCCCGACACGCGCTTGACATGTGTTAGGACCCTGGGCCTTTGATCTTTCAATTTCACGACTCGGATCGATATCACATTACTTACTATAGTGTTGCCAGAAACAAATGAATGAAAGAAAGAGGGAGAAAGTGAATGAAGGGTATGAAAGAGTGGGTATTGAGGCAAATAATCAAATCAAATCAAATCAAACAACTAAATCAAGTAAAAAAAAAAAACGTAGATCAAACTTGAATATCTCACTTCTTGTCGTTAGGCTCCATCTCAAAGTTGAACGTTAAGGTTAAGAGTTCAGAAACTCGTACTAGTTGTCGTCTTTAGGGCTAGCGCTATGCGCACGGGTTGGGAGGTGAACGAGGGGTAGTCTGATTGTCTGCTGTACATGTATGGGGAGATAGAAAGAAGGATCTCGAGCTCCATCTCTTCTCCCGGGACGAGATCTAGAACTCGAAGCTGACAGGTAGTCACTAATGGACAGGCTAGCGCTGAGTAAAACTGAAAGTTCAACGTATGCTTGACTCGAGTGCGCGGCACGCGCTCAGATCCTTCCTCTTCCAAGACGAACTCCAGCGCAAGGTCCAGGTTGCCGCGATTGATTCGAAGCCTGAGGTCAGATATACAGGTACGTACCGTGTTTACAGTTTTTCGGAAGGCCTACGGGATATTGCAATATGCATAACACACTGCCGCAGTATCAGGCCGACGGCATCTCTCTCGAAGGCACAGAATCCGGTCTTGACGGGTATATATAATAACTGTGGGGTACTATATCAAATTGCTCAACAGTATTGATGTTGTGGCCTTTGAGAACTGGTACCACTGTGAGTTGACATGAGCCATATGTTCATGCATTACACACACACCATTTCCTGAGGCTTCGAGCCCCGCCATCGATATCGGTAAGAAGTCACCACAATTCATGCCGAATTTCGATATGACGCACCCTCCGTTGAAAAAGGTTCATATCATAATGCTTTACACCCCCTTTCAGCTTCGAAGAGTCCCACGTCCGCGCACACAGCAACCTTTGAATTGTTAGAAGAACATGTAAAGGGGCAGCTTGGTTTTGAAAAATGTACGAAACGAACCCTGCCAGTGGGTTATTTTCATACTCGTTGCTGAGTGTACAATAGACTTACTCATCCTATCAGCATTATGTATGACTCGGAGTCAAAGAGGGTAGTAGTTAATAATAATGATGGCTGCAAGGAATATTGGGATGACTTCCATCCCCATCATAAACGAGAATAAGCGCTCCACAGATTACCACGCTGATCACCCTGGAGCGATCTATTTTTATGCGGGTTTTCCGCCGATAACTGAAGTGTATTGCCGCACATTGCCAACCGTGCCTTTAGTATAGGTCTTTCTATTTCAAGTTATACAGCGTAGTTGCGAGCGCATTCGTCAACAAGTTTGGCTAGACCATGGAGTACCCTTCGATGCATATCCCTGCATGCGCTGGCGCTTATTTGCGCTGTGAACGATTGTCGGCGTACTCGGATTGTTGTGGAGTGACTGCAAGTTTCATAAACCACCAATGACGCGTACGAGTAGGGTATCTCACAGCTGACTTGAAAATTTCATTTTGATGCGTAAATTCTGGGGTATAAATGAAGATTTCTGACATGTCAACATGGTCGCAGGTTTAAAAATGTGAATTTTTACCCAGACGAAAGGTCCATTCGATGGAGCATCCATATGTGTGTGGTATTGTTGAACGTTAGGGTTCTTTGGGCCAATCATCGTCTAGCGCTCGTTCGTACAATGTCCGTTGAACGTGCAGATTATGTGATTTTGTAGTGGTAAGCCAGACATCGACGAACTGAAAAGGACAGTTTGAAAACGTATAAATACAGGTACCTCTAGAGGTATTGATTCAGCAGCTCAGCTATTCTTTTCTATCATCAACAAGGTGAGCATCAGTCTCTTCAATAACACCTCGCTTCATCGTCGTCCTTCACCTCTAACTAATTCTTTTTTTATTTTTGTCGTTCCAGAAATCAAACAATCACAATGCAATTCAACCTCTTCGCACTCCTCACCACCGCCCTCATCTCCGCCTCCCCAGCACTCGCAGCCAGCGCGCAATGGTTCTCAGGCGCCGACTGCACCGGCTCGCTCATCGGCACCAGCAACAACATTCAAGGCGCCGGATGCGTATTCCTCGCAAACGGAGGCTCCGCAAAGTCCATCTCGTACTCTGGCACCCAGTCGATCCAGTTCTTCATTTCGGGCGGTCAACATGATGTGTGCTCTAATGGATCCCAGTTGACGCGTAGTGGGTCTGGGTGTGCGACTGCTCCTTCTGGGTATGTTGGATAATCTGCATTGATATGATGATGAACTAATGCCAGCTTTTACAGCGTTAACTGGGAGAGCTTCACTGCTCAATAAACGCTCAGCGTGGCCTCCATAGTTCTGGCTTAATAAATGAATGTAAAAAAACGAGCTATAGTTGAATACTCAAAGGACTCGTAAATTTGCAATGATTAACCTGTGTTTTGCTACGAGCCGTTCACCGTCGCGATCGATGCCTCGAATGATTCTTTCAATGTTGAATGACCCTTTCGAATTGGAGGAAAGGAAAAGCACGTTCAATCAAACGAAAACGGAAATAAAAGTGAAAGTAATAATGATAATGATAATAAAACAAATAATTACATATTTTCCTTGCGCCTCAATCCAGACTTTGACCTGATCAACGTCGCTTTGAGGGGCGTTGGTCCACAGCTGGATCCACAGTACGAGATCGCTTGGATGTACGAGGATCAGATGTGCAGGGGAGTGCTTCGTTAGGCGGGTTGGAAGGAGGCTGAGAATCGCCGGCGCCCGAGGATGTTGCCGGCAAGTTGTCCCTTTCCTCCTTCAACCCCTCGATTGCTGTATCAAAAAGTCGAAACACCGCCTCGTAGTCACCAGGTGCCTTCTCCTTCAGTTCATCGAAATCTGCCGCAATCAGACAATCCTGAATCGAGACCTCTTTTTTGCTGTACCTATCAAACAAAAACAAAGCAAAACCTCGGAGCAATGTCAACACATGATCACCCCAGCCCGGTTGGATCCCTAGAAACTGAGATTTCGCTAGTTTTTCATACTTGAAATAAGTAGAAGTTGAAGGTTCCGAATCCATGCCCCGTTGTGCTAAAAGGTTGTGGCGCAATTGGGCCGGATCGCCCGCTGGGCCCACCTGTTCTCGAGTTATCCAGAATAAAACCCAAAAAAAGGATTCAAGATCGTCAATGTGCTCGTGGAGAATCATTGGAAGACGTTGGCCCAGCTCATTGAACTTGTTGTAGCTCTGAAGAACGAAGATAGACTGGAAGGCCCTGGTCCCCTGTAGGCAAAACAATCAATATAATACTCCTGATGATCGGTACCAAATCGAAAGACAATGTACCGTTCGAAAATCAGCCTGAGCATGGCTGTTGACGTCACCGCGCACAAGCTTCATTGCCATGTAAAAATCAATCAATACGCCATGAAGCGTGTCATCGCCCATGTTCCGTTTTTGATATAGGATGTTGTCGATGCTAATGTTGCGGTGAATGACGTCGTTCCGCCAAAGAATATGGTGACCTGGAGGTATACAAATAAGAATTACTTTCAATGTAAGAAAAACGTCAAACATTACCTGTTATTGCATCCCGCAAAGCGACGATAACGTCCAATACCGTCTTCCCCGTTAACTTGTAAATCGGATCACCGTGCTCCTCGAGCAGGATCCGATACAACACCCTGTCGCAGAACTCGTCTGGAACAGTGTCCATACCCCTTGCATGAGACACTGTTCCATATGATTGCGCCAAAACGTGGGTGCATATCGTGCTGAGATTGGCATCCTTGACCTTCCGCACATCGTCCAGAATCTTATCCTCTGGAACCCTCCCCACACTCGCAAACTGTTGCTTGAGAATGTAACGGTTACCACCCTGATCAGGGACCGACCAGCAGACGGTGGCACGACCCCGAAGTCCAGAGCGTTGAATCCGTGGAATAGGGCTGCAACTGACCGTGAGGGGTACACCCCCATTGCAGAGTGCGATATGCATCTTCCCTTCTCCGAATGTGACGGTTGTGTCGATACCGAGGCTTTTGAGATTGGGGCTGCAGACGAGGCATATTATCTGAATGAGTATTTCAGGATGTTGGTGGTAGTCGAACCAAGGAGAAAGCTGGGCTCCAACGCGATCGAAGCAGAAGAGACAGACACGGCGCTCGGTGATGAGGACGTTGTATACAAACGAGCGGGTAGGTTGATCCAACAATGTTTGGCTAGAAGAAGGTCAGTCCATATAATAATGAAATATGAATGAACGACGCACTGAGCGTAAAATGCAAGCTGACCGAGGCATTTATTCTCAAACCTGTCCTGAATCTCCTTCTGCGTCAGCGGTTTGTCCGCAGGCATGGTCCCTTCCTCGTCGTCATCTCCCTCAACTACCTCTTCCTCCTCCTCCACAGCTGCAGCATCTTGTTCGGCAACATCGTGCTGGACTTCAAAAACTGTGAGACACTGATACCAATTCAACTTGCTATCAATAGTTCCTCGAAAGTGAGGACCAGACCCTGTGACTAGAATGTCGGGCCTTCCCTTTGACCTATATGGTTCGTCCTCGACGAAATTCTTGACATGCGTGTCAAAAACTTTGCAACTGGTGTCCAATTTGAAATGTTGATGAACGGATTGGATGATCTCCATAAGTGGCTCGTAGAGTTGATCATGATCGTCTTGTTCAGAAGTATGTTGCCAGTGTGGGATGTTGTTCCAGGTCTGAGTACCTGTTTTATCGTAGAGCGAACTTCCACTGCTAGATAGGAAGCTCTCGCAAGCTTGACTAGTCGCAGCAGCATTGAGGAGGTGGTTCAAGTGAGTGTCCTGGAAAGGGACTGCAAAGCCGTCAAGCTCGCGCAAGAGTGCATTCTTCGTGTCAGGCGCAACATAGATGTTCATGTCCCCTTAAATAGCAGCAGCACAACAATGAAATTGTAATCAGAATAGAGGCACGAGGAGTCTATTGAAGCGGTGTTGTTCGTCGAGGTAATGGTGGTGCGTGAATGAATCGCCTGAGTCAAATCAATTTGAATTTTCAAACCCATTAACTAACACGTGACCGCGTTACTTCTAAATTTGGGATCCAAGGCTCCAAGCTGAGTCTCTTTCGAGGTTTGGACTACCTCCAGTCCTACTACTAGTATCTAGTTTGCTTCCACTCATCATAAATTTCACAATGACTCGGAAATGTATGGAGCATCCATCAGGCTCGGGCACTAGGAAGGTCAGTGATGCTGCGATCTATCGCTTTGACTTACGGGTGTCCGAATGAGCTCGAGCTGTGGGACATTTAAGGGACTGTGTCAAGCGCGGTTACCATGCATTGCTGCATTGGCTGTGTATTAGAAATAACAGTGGACTTACAGCTGTGATACGACAGGATTCTTTCTATGGGTGTGTATAAATAGATAAAGGCAGCACATGAGTAAGTGGTAATAATAGATCACCAACCTGCGAACACTGGCAATGGTAAGCATCTTGATCCCCGCCTTGCTAGTGCTTTTTGTAAGGAAACTCCACGTTCAGCACATGGTCATACAGATTCCAGAATCATCGGCGGCGAAGGTCTCCATGATTCTGATATAAATATAGATTAATATACACAACCTGACCTCAGTGAACGTTCAAAAGGTTTAGAGTGTGTACGGCAATGAGACTATGGTTTTCTTAAGCTGGATTAGCGCTTAATGTCTGTGTGAATGAGGGATCGTCTTCAAAGCGAGCAACACGCATTAGTTTGATCCCTCGCCAGCCCTCATGACATTCGTCACACATTGGATTTTTTATACATGAACACTATCACCTCATGATCATTCGTTGTAATCTACTCAATGTACCACCTGGATGCACTAGTGACGAAAGTTAGCACCGAGGAAGAGCTCGCGATCGAGGAGCCGAACTGATGCATTCTTTTCTCCCCACAAGTCCGACTTGAAAGGACGTTTTGATGTGACCCCAAGTCAGCTCCAATGATAATTGATTTGAGCATCAAGTTCTCCGCATTAAACCATTCGTGATTACTTCCATTCTAGCGCTCGCGCTGACCAAGGCCGTCAAGGCTGTCGCTTATCCAATTCTCATATGTATGGCTTACAAATTACAGAAAAATAGATGGTTTTGAATCGTATAAATACCACTACATCGAAGGTGTAAGGATTCAGCAATCCAGCTACATACTTCCCATTAGCCAGGTGAGCATCAGTCTCTCTTCTGCTCGAGCTCATCATGTACTTCCCACTAACACGATATTTTTTTTTCTTTCAGAAGTCTTCATAATGCAATTCAAACTTTTCACCTTCTTCGCGGCCGCCCTCGTCTCCGCTTCCCCGGCCATGGCAGCCACCGCTCAATGGTTCGCAGGCGCCGACTGCACCGGTGCGCTCGTTGGCACCAGCAACAACGCTCAGACTGTCAGTTGCATCTGGCTCACAAACGGCGGTTCCGTGAGGTCAATCCGCTATTCCGACACTAGTTCCATCCAATTCTTCATCTCGGGTGGTCAACACGATAGGTGTGCTAATGGCTCTCAATTGACCCGCTCGGGCTCAGGATGTGCAACTGCTCCCGATGGGTACGTTAACATTTAAATGGATGTCAATCGATATGGTGAATTAATCATTATTTGTAGTGTTAACTGGGAGAGCATCTCCGTTCGTTAATTAGCACGGCAGCGATTCAGGTCTTGAAACAGTAAATCTATGTAAACCAACATGTATGCACTTATCTGTACCCAAAGGACTTGCCAATTCGAATCATACCTATTGTTTCATTACGACCCGTTCACGTCTAAGTTCTCAGTGAGAGTCTTTAACGTTATGATAATGTGAATATGATGCACAAATTGCTGAATATCACAAATCATACAGACTATTTGATTTCAAACGAATACAAGGCACGTTGGCTGTCCTAAGGTTCTTCTGAGGAGACATTCGTAGTGGAGGAAGCAATCAACGAGGATCAATCGCGGATCAAATTGGCCTCCGGTGTTTGGTGCTGTGTTGTAACGACCTCCGACGAGCTTGACGTTCACCCTGTTCATTGTTCAACATGCAACGTTCCACCACCCTCACAGCGCAATACTTAGTGGTGAACACCCCCTCCTGTATGAAAACCTTTCATAAACTTGAAATCAATTCAATGTTTAACGTGTCTACCCCTGGGCCATGAAGCTCAAGATTGTGATTCAAAGCCGAATCTTCAGTTTATATTCCACCGTTGACAGTGATCGATGTACGACGGACTCGAACTGTGACTAGTAATGTGCCTGTACCTTCCCTTTCCACTGACTTATTGACGAGAAATTTTCAGGTAAAGTTCTTGTTATGTCATCAGCACAGTCGGATGCGACATTTCACCTTCACCCTCCACATCAACCTGTTCCGAACGTTTGGGTTGTACTACAAGACTTTGCCCAGTCAAATTCATGTGGAGGGCTTGAGTATCTTCGTGTTACTATCCACTTACACACGTTTTTTAGTTTCACTTGAACATTGTAGGCATCCATCACAGGGATTCCCGATTCACTCGAAGATAATCGATCCCCTTTCACATTGGGAGTAGCCACCATTAAATGACTTTGCTCGAATTGTTAACCTAGGTGCGTCGCTAAATTGATGGTGCATTGAAAGCGTTCTGACGACAGAGACAGAAACAGTGGAAGATTTACGAGTGTTCTACGGTAGAATTCAACCCTGGGGATGTACGGACAGAGTGCACGGGCCGAGTACATTTTCAATAATAGAGAACCAATCCACGAGCACTAATATCAAGACAATTTGATCCCCGCTTTGCGTGATTGAGTCGAGTCAGTCTCACTTTCAAGATTGCTCGTTCAAGCAAGAACCCTTTTTGTAAGCACATTTTGCAGCGCATGGTCATTCAGGAATAAGGATTCTCGGCGGCCAAGTTCTCTTTCCCTCTAATATAAATATAGCTCTATTCATACCGCCTCGGCTGAATGAACGTTCCAAGTTAAATGATGGTCATATGCCGTCGGGATTGCCAACATTCTAATTATAGGACAGAGACCTTGTTTTCGAAAATCTACTTATATGAATTATGTGCCTGTGTCATTATTATTTTTCATAATATAAGATCCATAAAAATTTGCATTTCACGCAGAATTCAAGCACGACCGGAAGACTTTCGTTGGAAAATACAGGGTTTTGCATTGTCCTCCGTTGATAAAGGTGTATAACGTAAAATCTCTGCATCCGATTTCATTGTTTTCATCCCCGCAGCAAGCTTCGAAGTATTGGAAGACACTATCCAAAGAAGCATGGAAAAACATGAAATTGATAACCCTAGGACAATCGGCTTAGTAGTGCAAATCACTTACTTACTCGTCCCACTGAGAAGCTGGCAAGCGTAAAGATTATGTTCTCACCTACAAATGGGAAAAATCTCTCCACAATTTGCCGCGCGAACACCAAAGAATCATTAAAATCCAGGTGGTGGAGAAGCATGAAGCAAGTGGTTGTCGAATCTGATGAGAATTATAGAAACAGGGTTGCTTTTTTTGTATTGGCGCTCAGTATTTGCGCTGTGGAGCGTTTTCGGTGTATTCGGATTTGCTGTGGAGTATCGATAAAAATAACACAAACCAACTGCTGACTTTGGCTTCTTTTTTCTGTGTCGACTGGATAGAATGTTTTGACGTGCCTCCATACTCGCTTAGAAATTAATAGAATCACGACACCAGTGATTCACGTTGTCCACATTAGACCATTCGTGATCGCATCATTTCTAGCGCTCGTCCTGACCAAACCCTTGAACCTGTCACTTATCATTTATGTAATTTCTCATATTCAGGGCTTAGAAATCACAGAAAAATGGACGGGTGAAAATCGTATAAATACCAGTCCATCGAGGGTACAAGGATTCAGCAACTCAGCTATACCTCCCATTAGCCAGGTGAGTAGGAGTCTCTCTCCCGCTCGAGCTCATCATCGTTTCACATGAGTTCCCACTAATACGTTGTTTTTCACTTCCGTCAGAAGTCTTAATAATGCAATTCAAGCTTGCCACCGTCATCGCCGCCGCCCTGGTCTCCGCCTCCCCAGCGATGGCAGCCACTGCTCAATGGTTTGCGGGCGCTGACTGTACTGGCACGCTCATTGGAACCAGCAATAATGCGGAAACCGGTACATGCATCTGGATCACGAACGGCGGCTCCGCAAGGTCTATCAGCTACTCCGGTACCCAATCAATCCAATTCTATGTTTCCGGTGGTCAACACGATAATTGTGCCAATGGATCTCAATTGACCCGCTCAGGCTCGGGATGTGCAACTGCTCCCTCTGGGTATGTTATCTGACTGAACCGTAACATTGTTCGAGATGGTGAACTAATTAATGATTGATTTCTAGCTTCAACTGGCAGAGCATCTCTGTACGCTAAATAATTAGCACAGTCCTTGATATGTAAATCCTTGTAAACCGGCGTATATGTACAAGCGTTCAAAGAATTGATAAAGTCGCATCAAATTGATTTTCTTACAAGGTGTCTACACCCGATCATTGCAAGATACACACATTTCCGAAATATCGTGTAAAATAATGCTCATTACAACAACCAAACAGCAAGGAACCAATGTCGATAAAAAATAAAGCGTAAAGTAGACAAAACTAGAAAAAAAGCCAACATTTATCAACATATCAGCGACCAGTCGACGTAGATGGTCTTGCGTTTCTGGCCGATGGACGACGGCCCCGAACACTTCCTACATCGTTTCCATCGCTCAAATCCCCGTTATTTATGTCCATACTCTTGAGGTTGACCTTTGATTTCTTCCTGGTCTTCTTCTGCGATACCGGGACGACAGTATCCTCACAACGGGGCTTAGAAGTGACACTTTTGGTGCCAGACCTGGTTGAGCGGAGCCGTTTGGGATGAGGCTCAGCGGTGGCTTGATCGAATGAGGTAGCCACCTGAGCGGTTTCATTCTCGCGGGAGCGTTTGGATGATGAACGAGAGGAAACCGCAGAGTGTAAGGCAGGGAGTTGACTGGTGGGTGTCGTTGTACTGCCAGTGGGAGCCTGGTTACTATCTACCAGTTGGTCTCTGGCCTGCCTTAACTGGCGGATAGCGGCATCGAAGTACCTGAACACAGCACGGTAGTGCTTGGGTGCTGCGTCTCGAAGTTCCGCTACAGTACTTGCTTTCTTCTCCTTCTTTATCTTGCGACGTTTTGCGGTAATCTGTTTGTCGAAGAAGCGTGCCAGACGTTGGACCAATTCTGTCTCAGGAGCACCCCAGCCATCTTGTAAAACAATTGTTTCGTGGTCGGAGAGGGTTGTTCGCTTGAAATTGGCGGAGTTTTCGGGAGAAGCGTCCATTTTTGCACGAACAAGGATTTCGCTGTTGAGAGCTTCTGTGCTTGTACCCATCGCAGGCCCAAAGTTCTCCGATGTGATCCAAAGTAACACCCAAAAGAAAGACTCCAGATCATCCAGATAGTCGTGAAGTACCGTAGGATATTTCTCTCCAGATTTGCCGACAGTCTTGTAGCTTTCCAGAACACAAATGGATTGAAAAGCCCTCGTACCCTGTATATAGCAATTGACACATTTAGAATCGCTCCAAGGCTCAGTGATGGATGCAAGAGTTACGCACAGTTCGAAAGTCGGCCTGAGCATAACTTGTCAGTCGCTCAATCGCAACACCGAGGTCGAAATCAATAAGAACTCCACGAAGCGTGTCATAGAGACTATTAGGCTTTCTGTAAAGGACGTTGTTTATGCTGACATCGCGATGAATGATGCCGGCGTCCCATACTATTTGGTGACCTAGTCGAAAGATAAGCTTGAGCCTGAAAAGAAAAAGGCTTGATCAAACTTACCTGCAATTGCGTCCCGTAGGGCTACAAGGAGGTCCAACGAGGTCTTTCCTGAAATCTTGTAAATGGGATCACCGTGTTCCTCCAGCAGGATCCGATACATCGCTCTGTCATGAAAATCATCCGGCACGACGCTCATGCCCCTGGTGTAAGAGACCTTGGCGTACATCTGCGCAAAGACATGGATTCCGATAGTGCTGAGATCGGCATTCTTGATCTCGCGGATTTTCTTGGAGATTTCCTCCAATATCTCGTGCTCTGGAACCCTTCCCTCCCGCACAAACTGCTGCTTTAGCATGTAGCATTTCCCACCTTCGTCAGTGACAGACCAGCAGACAGTCGCGCGGCCCCGAAGGTTGTAAGGTTGAATGCGAGGTTCGGGTTTGGCGCTGACAACAACAGGAGTATCTCCATTGCAAAGCGCGATGTGGATCTTCTCCTCTCTGAACGTGACGGTCGTATCAATGCCAAGGCTTTCATCGGAGCCACATACAAGACATATCATCTGGATGAGAGTCTCTGGACGTTGGTGATAATCAAACCACTTGGAATATTGGGCTCCAACGCGATCAAAGCAAAACAGTCGAACACGCCGCTCGGTAATAAGGACGTTGTACATGAACGAGCGCGTTGGTTGCTGCGACAGAACTTGACTGGGAAAAATCCATCAGTACCGGCTGCCTGCAATGCAAAATAAAGATACATACCGTGCATAGAATGCAAGTTGACTAAGACTTTTCTTCTCGTATCTATCGCGAACCTCCTTCTGTGTGACCACCGTATCATCAGGCATATCCGGTCCATCCTGTGCAGCTTCTTCCTCTTCCTCAACAGTACCCTTCAGCCCTTCGTCCTCATCTTCCTCATCCTCATCAACGAATTCCTCATCCTCAGCCTCGCCTTCCAACTCTTCCTCGTCATCCACAGCTGCACCTTTCTTCACCTTTCTTTGCCGTTTAGCAACCTCTTTCTTCACCTCGAAGACCGTAAGACATTGATACCATTTGAGGCTTTCGTTAATATTGCCACGGAAATGCGCACCCGAACCCGTAACGAGGATGTCAGGCCTCCCTTTAATCTTATCCAGATTGTTGGAGGAGACATTCTTAAGATGGGTGTCGAACACTTCACGAGTGGCGTCGAGACCGAAATGCTGATGAACAGCTTTGATGACTTCGATGAGGGGTTTGTAAAGGCGGTTCTCGTTTTTGGCGGGTTGTGGGATTTTGGTCCATGTGTGGGTTTCTTCGGTATCGTAGAAAGCGCCTCCACTGCTCGATAGAAATTCACGACAGGCTTGGTTGTTGGCCGCGTTGCTGAGAAGGTCACTGAGGCGAGCGGGGTCAAAAGGGGTGACAAAGCCATCAAGCTCTTGCAAGATGACTTTCTTCATGTCATCAGCAACTTTAATACTGATATTTTCCGAGGTAACAGAGACTCGACAGGGGGTTTGAGCTACGTTGACAGGCATTGGAGGTCTGTGTGGTGTCTGGGGTGGACTGTGTGTTGATGACACTGGGTTCGGTGCAAATCGTGCAGAGTTGCGGGACTGAAGCGACATATTGAGCACCTTTAGGTGAAGAATAATGAGGGGACTTACATTGAAATACTGTACGTTTTATATGAGAACGGATGTTGTATCGACGCGGTATTAGTTGTCGAGAAGATCGTGGTTTGTGAGTGAGTTGCCATTGTTCTCGGTCATTTCTCAATAGCCAAGGCAACACGTGACCGCGTCATTTCTCGATTTGGGAGCCCACTTCAAGCCCACTTCCAGGTTCACCACCTCGTTGCTTCATCTGACAATGAACGACAATGTCCAGTGCACATGGAGTAAAATTTTTTGGTAGCAATATGGGCAGCTGAGTCACTCAGACTCCATTTCAGTGATTTAATTTCACCGATATATTGTCCCCATTGACAGTCATCCGATCCGGGAGGTTCTCATTATCATGAATTGGGCTCTCAGCTCTGGACTCGTCCGAGTCCAGATAATTGATTGATGGTGTTATCGGCTACTTACAAAGGTAGCAAGTAAAGGTAAGTTGTGTCCGATGTGTCGTCTAATTATTGTGTGACTAAATTGGAACGAAGTTTTCCATTGTTGAGCGCCAGGCCAACAACGACTGGGAAACGAGGAATTGGCCAACTAAACCCCGTCGACGCCAGGCACATAGACGACAATGGGGAGAATGTCAGCTCATCGCCCGACAGTCCAAAATAAAGGACGTTATTCTCGACTGATATAGACTTGTTGTTCATTTTTGCGAAGGGCGAATTCTGAAAACGCCAACGGTTGTCAGCCGGATCGTCAACACACCAATCGTTCTCCAGTTCAATCTTCCAACTGTAAAGTCCCAGAGAAACGTTCAGATGAATATTCATAAGAAGGGTTCTCGTCAGGTCTTTCACAGCTGGAGATTGAATCAGAGAAATTGATCGTGCACGCAAAACTGGCTTCAGGGTAAGGAAGCGGAGCGTAAGGACAAAAGAACACGGAAGAGATGGCCTTCGCGGTACCTAGGATTTTATAGAAATTAGCATGTCTTAGTTTCACAGGTCCACATTATGTGTCGCGCAGTAGCGCAACGCGCGTATCCCGTTTTGGCAGGAAGGAGTTTTGGAAGCGCCCGTTGTTGATGAGACAGGTAAAATGGGTATTTGAAACCTTACGGGGTGATGCTTCGTACTGCAGTCTTTGGAGAGGATTTTTGAACCTCCAATCTATACTTGAACTCATGGGGAGTTGAGGCGACGAAACCAAAGCTTAAGGTATCCAATGCCTCAGAACCGTTCAGTCAAGTAGAAATCTCTAAGGGACACAAATAAAACAAGGCTAATAACATTGAATCGGTACAACCTAATGAGCGAGAGGAATTAATATAGATGAACTAAATAGACAGACAAAAGCATGAGATTAGTAAAGCTCAATTGTAACAATTGTGGTGCGACTATGAAGACTCACTTTAGGACCGTCGACCCACAAAGATGTCACTACACACGTTAATCAGCTCCTCCTCCGAGAGAGGCCGATCCGACTCTGCGATAATCTTCTGGACTCTCAGGTGATTGAGAAAAGCTTGGTTGATAGATTCTTCAGCCTGAAGAGCAGCCTGCGTCGACCGTTCGTAGGCTTGAAGCAACCTCCCAATCATATCTCGAGCTTCTTCTAACAGAGCTCTGTCTCCAGGAAAGCCGCCACAGTGTTCACAAGGGGAGTTTTCATTTTCATCGACATGGTATTCTGATCCAGAGCTCGAAGAATCGTCCAAAAATTCCTCCTCTGTGAAAGAATCCACATCGTCGGGACGGTTCTCAGAATTGTGGTTCTGGGCTGGCGCTTCTTGGTCTTGTTATTATGCGATTAGTATACTTCTGGCTGCATTTCGAAATGAACTTACTATTATTAACATCAGAGCTGATTGAGTACATGGAACGTCCCATCGTTGAAGTTGAAGTTTGGGAGGGCGGCGAATGAAGGTCAAGTTTTGCTGTGAGTTGTGAGTCGCGAGGAAGTTGTGGAAGGAGTCGAAGGGGGATACAGTCTTGATTTGGCGGGTCCGGATTATATATTTGAAAAAAATTGCTGCGTGTCTTCAGAGTATATCCTTAGGGATATCCTAAGGTCTTCCTACGGATATCCTGAGGAGACACTCGTCATGGAGGAAGGATCAATCGCGACTCAGACTTGGATCAGACTTGCTCCGTTGTTTGTTGCTGTATAGCAACAACTTCCGATAATCCTAATGCGGGTTGGCTCCGAGGACCAGTGCCGCTCGTTACTTACTGACGTTCATCGTTAAATCCAACTACGACGAGAGCTCCCTCCTGAGCATCCATTTTTCATGCATTTCAGAGGGATTTATTTATTTATTTTGCACATGGTGCTTTAATTCAATCAGGTTGTGATTCGTACTCTGGTTTATTTCCACCGTTGGTCTGTCAGCAACCGATTCATGACGGACCTTAAGGGACTGTTACTGGTAATGTACCTCTATCTTTCCTTACTGCTGCTTTGTTAACGAGAAAGCTTTAGTATAAGATCTTGCTATTGCATTCAATATCCTGTGTCTGACGCGACTTCTCATCCGACAAACTGAAAACTGCAAATGCCAGTGAGGCCTGCATTGTGTGTGGTTAGGATCCACAATGCAACAATCCATCTGTTCCCCTCTGGCAACTTTGACCTTCACATTAACCTTTCTGGCTGTTTCTATCTGAGCTCTACAACATTCGTGGGTTGAAAATCTGCTTTCACAGGATTTTCAGCATAACTTGAACCCTATGGGAATCCGACAATTAATGAAAAGAACGAAGAAGAAATGCTCTGTGGATATATGCAGCATGCGGTGAGTCTCAGATTACTGTTCAGCCCCATGATTGGATCGTTGTCAACAAACTGTCATGAATCCACAGGCCTCAATGGGTGCGCCCGACATAAATTTGCTAGCCAGAACCTTATGAACGTGGATAGGTATCAACTGCGAGCCTAATTCTGGGGTGCTGCCAAGAATGACTGTCCAAAACAACATCTCTCACTGCCCTGTTCTGCCGCAATCCTACAAGCAGAACCGTCACAGCCAGCTTCACCTCCAGTCGTAACATGTTTATTATGATGGCTTGCATGAAAAACGAGAGCTGGTGCGAACTACGCTGATAGGTCAAACGGTGCATGTTCCCTGTCAGGTGCGTTATCACATATGTTTTCTACCATTCCGCACTCATGCATGTTACCACTTAGGTTGAAGACAGTCATCATTTTTCTTGATGCAAATGTAGCGATCGTTAACTTTGCTTTCTCATCCACGGATTATTCGCAAGACAAATCAATCCCGACACGCGGCTACCTTTAGAAAGTAACTGTGAGATCGCCGACTTTTGTTGTTCATGTTGCTAACCTCTTTCTAGTACTCTGTATATCTACACGTCATATAAATATCCATCGCCCTTGTTTGATGCAACATCCTGCTTGCATTTTCTCCATATCAGCGTGCTGCCAGACCTCATAGGAATGATCTCACAATGCAACAATAATATTCCATCTCCCCACTTTCATGTTCAAGACATCCTCTCGACGCCTATTCCATGTTTCAATCTCAACATTCCGAATTAACGCTCAAATAACCACCATTTTCACCACACGTCAAAATGGTATATATGCCTCTGGAAGCGGGTCAAGTTCCCATCCTTCAAGTTCTGAATTCTTGGAACTATGCTTAGCATACGCATTTTCCTCTTCTTGCTCTTGTGGATCTTTCCTCTTGCTACATCGGGAGCATATTTCATGGACCAAGATGAAGATCTAACCTACGACGAAGATTTTGAAGATGAAAATTATTTTGAGGATGCAATACCTCTCCCGTCACTCGCTCAGGCACCGCAAGTAGAGCTGGATTATTTCCACCCTGAGGTCCAATACATTGTGAGTTTGCTGTTGCTTACAATCACATTGTGTTAACTGATTGGAATACAGACATATGAAGACCAGGATGCACCCGTCATTCAAATGTACCCGTCGCTTCAGGAAGACTCTATTCGCACGTCCGTCGTTAACTTTGTCCAGGAGTACCTCAGCGTTGAACATGGTCAAGTGGTTTACCAAAGTGGTTACTCCGCAGATGATGTTCACTATGCCTATGTTGCTCAAGCAAAGGTGAGGCAAACATCAGCCGACATTGTCGACTTTAACTGATTTTTTTTTTCACTCGAAGAACGGAATCCCTTTCATCAACGCGGTGGCAAATTTAGCCATCTATGATGGACGTGTCGTTTCATTTGGGTCATCCTTTGTGAAACCGGGTAATACTGCCTTCCAGTGCTGATAATTCCACCCATTAGCTGATAATCTTTCATCGACAGATCTTTACGCCCCCTCAAATCCGGCCGTTTCAATCAACGATGCCATACGCAATGCTGAAGAGGCATTGCATGGCACATACAACCAACACCCTGTCACTGTCAACTATCTTGCTCGACCCGACAATTCAGCCGCGCTAGTCTATACCATCCAAATTGAAAATGAGCCGTTGTCAATCTGGAAGGAAGCCCATGTGGACGCCCATTCCGGTGCTGTTCTCTCAGCTATTGACTTTGTAGATGAAAGCTCAGTAAGTTGATTTTTTGGATATGCAACGCTTATAGAGTCTAACATGAGTTCCAATAGTACAGAGCGGTACCCATTGATAGACAATCCATCTTGGATGGTACTCGGCGTATTCGAAACCCTCAAAACTACAGAGCCTCGCGCTTGGGCTGGCATAACGATGGCGAATTTCGAAGAAGTCGAACACAGTGAGTCATTCACGTTTCATTTTTCGTTCATAATGGAATTTATCCACGTGTAGAGGAAATAACGTTTTGGCCCACCGCTATAATCGCACGACAAGACAAAGTTCACGAGGTTTGCGCTTTCATTACAAGTACGACACCAGACGCCGTCCGAGTCACAGAACCAATATTCGCGCATCAACGACCAATGCATTCTATGTCATGAATGCGGTTCACGACTTCACATACTTGTACGGATTCACGGAGAAGGCATTCAATTTCCAACATACCAACTTTGGTCTAGGTGGAAAGGACAACGACAGTGTTACAGTCAGCGTCCAGGACCCCACTCGCGTCAACAATGCCAACTTTGCCACACCGCCTGAGTACATCGATTGTCATTTTCTCTTTTGTCTTCTTCTGATTTTTATAACTTATAGTGGTCAATCGGGAAGGGCGAAATTCTTCATCTACGATGTAAGACGATTAGTCGCTCCCAGTTTGACTTTCACCCTTATATCACATGTAGGGATGGAGGGACTCGGCCATGGATAATTCGCTCCTCGTTCACGAGTATACCCATGGAATCACCAACCGTATGACGGGAGGCGGAACGGCGAGATGCTTGAAAGACCCACAATCCAAAGGATTAGGTGAAGGATGGTCAGATGCCATGGCCGAGTACGTTGCTTTTTATTTGTATTTTTTCTCTGGATAATTTGACGTATTTGCTTCTTAGCTGGACAGAACAAAGGGGGCCCACTATCAAGGATCTGATTCAAGGCGTTTATGTGAAGAACAATTTTGAGCGAGGTATCCGTCACTACCCGTATTCAGTGGATAAGTAAGTTCAACGCCTTGATATCCTTTTGTACATTCCCGATTCCCGAATTGACTTCGTCCACACTTACACAGAAAAATAAATCCCTTACTTTTCTCCCATCTCAACAAGCTCAGTGAAGTCCACGGTTTGCATCTAGTCCCTCATAATGATATCAACACTTTGAACTGACAGTGTACCTTCTGGATAGCTGTCGGCGAGATTTGGGCCAATGTACTGCACCAAGTCCACACATCGCTCGTACAACGTCATGGATTTTCGTCAAGCGCACGTAGCAACCCAAACACGCAGCACGGCAATGTTGTATTCTTACACTTATTCATTGACGCGTTGGCACTCCAGCCTTGTAACCCAAACTGTACGTGTTTTGATGATCCATCGCTAACGACCGACTACTGACTGATACCATCTGATGTCCGCAGTCATGCAAGCCCGAGACGCATGGCTCAAAGCGGACCAGAATAGATATCGCGGTCGACACAAATGTCTTTTGTGGAAGGCGTTCGCATTTAGAGGGATGGGTGTTGATGCCAAAGGCGCTAAGACGCCTCCCTATGTTGATGGCTTCAAGGTTCCAAAGGGATGTTGAAGTGTACTGCACTCTAGTCGAAATATCTTGTAACATTATTAGTAACCGAAACTTCATGTTTGAAAGGCAATTCAAACAAGCAGTATTATTTATAAAGTTGAGTATTGATTACTATAGTTGCGGCCATGAAAACAACGTACATTCTGGGACCTGAATGTTCAGTTGTGCCATGTGGGGAAGTAGAGACTCGAGCTGGTTTCGTGATGGTGCCAAGAACTTCATGAGGGCAGTTTCTACATCAAACCACAACAGCGTACCACTGCATACGGCTGTGCTTTACTGACATTTTCCCTCCACCACTGCACGACGAAACACTTATGTAAACCAAAATCTCATTCCCCTTTGGTCCTTTTGTATAAGAAAATGGTGTGGCCTAACTGAGCGGAACTCTGTTTTCTGCGCTTCTCACAGCTACCTAGCAATTGTTCAACTCACCCCGTCCAACGCCTGGAGCGGCCTCCCAGCGTAGCATTCGTGCCAACTTCCCCGAGTCATCTGGGTATCCCAGTTATTGTCGTTAACTTGAAGCCTGCAGTTTCTGCCTGGAGCACTCGACATTATGGGAATCGCTTTGGTTCTGTGGTATGTTTAGTGTGCTAGATCCATCATATCAAACCATTCTAATTATTTATCTTGCAAAATCAGGCTGCTAGTCTACACGATTCATCTTCCTCTTGCCGTACAATGCCTCAAGCTTTCGATTAACGCCACAGTCTCGCTTGGACTTCCCGCAAATTTGACCTGGATACGCGATGATTTTGACCTACCAAGCTTGGTGTTCGACCTAAGATTCATGCAAGAGGGGCAGGATGTTGGACTGGCCTCAGCGGGAGTGGTAATGGAGCCAGAACAAGTAAGCGGCACAGTAGCTGTCCGGTTTCAGGAGAAGGGGTGAGTAATATCAGATATTCTATTATCTCGCGCCCAAGACTTATAGCAAATCTCTTAGGTTGTATACTCTCGTAGCAGTGGTGACTAACAGGTTCGTCGGCCAGACGTTATAGAGGCCACAGAGCAAAAATTTACATATAAATATTCCAGTGACTCAGACACCCCCGAGCAAATTGCGGAAAGCAATCGTGTAGCTGTTTTGAGTGGGTTTACCCCTACCCCCAGCATACCTCGCCCTACCACAACACCTACGAGCACGTATGTCTGAAATTTCAAATCTGCCAATGATGTGTCAGAATAATTACTTATTTAATGTTCGCCTTGCAGGGCAACCGAGTCTTCCAATTCAAACATCAAACATTCCAATGGCATTAATCTGGGTGCCATTGTAGGTGGTGTTATCGGTGGTCTGGTTCTATTGGCGATGTTGGGCGTAATGTTTATGGTCATTCGAAGACGAAGTCAGGCTTTGCGGAGGCGTGTAACATTTCACCGGGATAGGATGTTTACACCCAACCCTGACCAAAAGGCGACATACGTCAATGGATCCCCCATGCCTCATTTGATGATAGTATCAGCAAGCGCAACTGAGGCTGCCAGTCATGGAAGCTCAGAGGACTTGGAGAGTAACCTAAGCCCGAAGACACCTCTGATGACCGAGACTCAAGACAGCAGGTCGTCCCGCACCTCGACTTCAACAAGACCCGCTACTAGTTACCACGACGAGTCGGCTCATTCTGGACCCCTTCATCCGAAAACTGAGCGCCTCACCACATATCATCTTCAAACGGCCCACAAGTAACGACGGATTGGACCACTGCCACTGGGACCAAAGTGGGACTGTTCTGAGCCCCATCCGCTTCTTCTACACAAACGAGTCATTGCCACTTCCGCGACATTTCGAGTGCTCGTAAACTGCGTGTACTTAGGATAACCACAGGTCGTCCACCTTGATGAATGTTTGACGTAGGCAATGGGTAATGAATGGCGTGTATATGTGGACGCCAAAAAACTTCTGTTGGCTTGAAATCCTAGGTTTCAACCAAATGCCAGTAAATAGCCCAAGCTGGCATGCTCGATTGCCAATTTGAACATTCACTTCGAACATTTATTTATAAATATCTAATAATTATTGTGGTTAATAGTATAATGCGATATGTTCATGAAAATATCCGTTGAGGGGTCTTTATCTCGGAGGAGCCCAAGCTTTGTATTGCGAAATACTCGACACGCCATAATGTTTGTCAAGACATTGTTGGGTACAGATAGGACGGCACGCAGGACGAGCGGCTCTTTGATACCAAAGGCGATACATGTCAGAAGCCCAAGAGGGATAGTAGCGCTAAAGTTATGAACATGATATTTGAATACTATATTCCGCTTTTATATCTGGAACACTCACATGTAATAAAGCTGAGCGTCTTGAAGAAGCGCCCGAGAGAATGCAGGCAAAAACTCTCCAAAGACCATGGTTCTAATACAACTTCGAACGTTATGATCAAGGTGGGTGTTCCTCATAAGCTGCCAGGAAATTGCCAGTAGAACAAGGGTGTCGTATACAACGGAGACGACGACTGGTGCGATGATAAAGTTCTGGACACTGTGAACGTGACAGGTCTTCGTGGGGCCGATGTTCATCAGGTCGAGGCCAAAAATGAAGGAGATGCTCGTGGCAAACAATGCTGCCCAAAGGATTGAAAATATTGTGATTACTATTCGATTTCCTTCGAATACCGCGCAGAGACGGATAAGAAAGAGAAAGGAAGTAGCCGGAACACTGATCGAGTAGAATACGCCAATCGGTACTTTGATGGCGAGACTTTGGCAGTTGGGCCAGATATTAGCAGCTCGAATTCGAAATCAAATGGGCAATGTCAGCGCTAAGATATGAATACAAGTTATCCCGAGTACTCACTGTCCAATATTGTGGTTAAAAGCGAGAAGCCTAGTGCCCCGATCCTAATGAAACGATAGTGACGACAGTGAGCACTAATATCATTCAAGTATTTGTGTGCGGGAAGGAACTCAAACCTGCCTTGATAAAAAGTACATAATGGTTGGTACACGGATTGGGAAGTCTCGCAGAAGCCTGAAGTCATTCCGTATGTTGTCTAGAACATCCCATGTTATAATCTATCGCATGCATAAATTTAGCCCGCAGATGACGCGGAGGATGGGCAGTATGCTTACAGCACATGCCCCTATAATTACATAGTTGGCCATTGAATTTTGCTCCGACTGTGCTGGAGTCATATAAGCCAGCGGCGTAAAGGGGTTAGGTAGTTGTGTGGCATTGGGGTTGAGGGACTGTTCAAACAGTGCCATCGTCACGGAAGACGTCCGGCTTATACTGGCTGAATCGATAGCAGAAAACAAAGACGGTTTCAAGTCGGAAAAAAAATGAAGACATTGTAAATATGCGGGTTATATAAGTCTATACCATTCATGGCTTATAATAGACAGCATCGTGATGTTCCCGAGTCATATCAGAGAATAAAAAAAGTTACCCGTATCCTTGCCTACGGCCAGTATTCATCGATATCACAGCCCAGATAGCATTCATAGCTCTTTCAAATGCGTTTACAATAGTCTTGGACTCTGAGGAGACTCCACAATATTAAACACACCCAATTTAGTCCTAATTTAAGTCGATATAACCAGACCGGCAATCATTAGATCAACGTTCTGACGACGATCATCCATTGTGTGATGGATTGTCGAATCCTTCGAATTTCTGACATTCCAGGCCGTTCTCAGCCACAGGATTTGCGTCTCGTAGCCATACAATATTAATACAACACTATTCATTACCCTCAACTCAACTAAGTCTGCTTTAGTACTCCCTAGTGCCAAATTGGGAGTTCCTTTCAACGTCTTTGGAGATGTGGACCACTATCCTCGATTGCGAGAAGAGCTGGTTGGACGAATCAAGCGTGGCGTTTGTTGTTGGGCTAAAAGTGGCTCGGAAAGTGGCACTGTGAAGTAA